>QFEY01006307.1:0-18397 GCA_003316435.1 Russula virescens | reverse complement strand
TTCCTACAGGTCAGCATAAGGAAAGAATGGGTGGATACTGGGTGGATGGCAGGAAAAATACCTACAGCTGCGCCTCTTTTCCGAGTCGTTTCCCCTCTTCTCCTCCGCGTTGTCCCTTCTATCGACTTCGAGATCACTCATTCATCATGTGTGCCTTTCACTAGATAATCGTCTCGCCTCCGGTACCAATTTCTTCGCATCGCCGGTACCAAATGATTGGATTCGACAAGACGCTGCGCGACCTGCTGAAGGTGAGCTATGAACGACTGTGTTTGGATGTGGATGAATTGAGGTATCAGCACAGTGAGGTGTGTGTGGCAAGACAGGGTATAGTGTGTTCTCGAAGATGAAAAGCCGAATGCGGATCCACGGGCAGCAAAGCGGGCGACTCGCATGAGACGATGTTCGAAGAGACAAATGTCGACTTTATTCGATACTTTATTGTAATAAGTACCCTGTATTTATGCACAAGTTTTCATGCATATACGTTTATGAGAGATAATAATCAAAGTGAGACGTCAAGACAAAGTGAGAAATGCGAATGCGACGTACGTAGGACGGAGAGTGTGGTCGCGGCTTCATGGTCATGTCAAGAGGGATCGCGCCCGAAAGGTGCGCTCTGGAAATTTCCAGAGGGATATGCAGCCCGTTGAACTTTTTTGAATTTGCGTCGGATTCAGGTAGCGAACTGGTGGGATTGATGTTTATAGGACCATTATGTGCACGATTATATGAATTAGTCGAGTTCAGTTGTCGAAAAGAGAAAGACCGTCGGTGTGCCACGTGACTGCCTATCAAAGAGGGAGGCACTACCGCACTACTACCGCTCATTCGAGATACTGTATCTATCAGTTCCGTCTACACCGCTTTACCTGACATTGATGCAGGTATACCGTCCTGTCCCTTTCTCTTCACGCCGTAAACGGTGACCATATGTGAAACCTCTGGTTACTGTAACTAGCCTAGTATCTCGATTGCTAAGCCAGCGGTATCCCTCCTCCCTTCATTCTTTTATGGTGCATTGTTGCTGCTACATTCTGTGTCAGATATAGTTACCTGTCAACCTCGCGATTGGTACCAAGGACCTCCCAAGAATAATGCGGGTCATAGCGTGTTTCGCCACTTCGATGGGCTATGGAACCGGCTGACCTACTACGTTACAAAGTCGCAAAGTAATTTCCGATATGCTCTACAACAGCCTCGCCCTCCAGGAGTACCGCGGCTAAGATTTCGCCGTACTCTGTGGCGACGGCGATGCTTGTGCGAATGATTCTTCAAGGAGGGCCAACTACAGGAAGAACGATGGTAGGATCGCTTTCAAGGCTGGGAGTCCACTCTAAAACGCAACCTTGTGACATTGTATATATAATTTACCCTTCCTGTAGAGGTTCCGCTTGGTTTCTCTGTGCCAGTTGTTGTGCAAAGAACTCAGAGTTCCAAAAGCCATGACTGATAATTCGGAAACAGGAACACCTAGCACATGTCATCGCCCACCTAACAATGTCAAGGCAAGAGCTTCCTCATCCGCCAGGGTCGTGGGTTGAGAACTCCGTGGACCTTCCCAGCTCTTTTTCAGGAATTTCTGCCTCTTTTGTGGTAGAGGGTCATCGGGTTCTGATGCCAGGCCTAGGTCGAATTCCGGGGACAGATAGCCGTCATCAGTGGCGTCCGCCCCCGCAAGTTTAGGGCCCACGGCGTGACTACTATCCAATCGTTCCTGTTACAGGTAAGCACAAGAAAAAGAAAGGATGGGAGATAGGAAAAACGCCTACAACGCGCTCGGCTTCATTTCGCTTCCTCTTCTTCTCCTTCCGCTTCTCCCTTGCCTCCGCTTTGTCCCTTCTGTCGACTTCACCCATTTTCGCGCGCTCCTTCTCACCAAACGATAGTCCTGCCTCCAGCGCCACTCTCTTTGCATCGCTGCTGCCAAATATGTCCTCCACCGCTTTGATCTCGAGTACCTGGTGGGCAACCCCATCATCGTCGAAAATGAGGCGTGTTGGCGTGGTACCGTATTTGAGTTGCCCCTTCTTACTCTTCATCTCATGCCGACGGCGATTCGATATGTTTTCTTCGATTGGAAGGGTTACCGAGGTGGAAGGTAGGTCGTGATCGGCACGTTTGAGGGTGATGAAGTCCTCCTCAGAGCCAGATGCCTCCGAAGCGTGATCAACTAGTTTACTGTAGTGATCTGAGAGCACACCGCGATTCTTACGCTCGAACATGCGGTCATATTTTGTGCGAATGCGGGTCTAGCCACAGTTAGTAAATTATGTGTCGTGCGAGGAAAATACGAGCACACTTTTGCGGGTTTTTCTTGCTCCTTCACCGGAAGAAGTTCATCCTGCGAGGAGTCTTCCTCATCAGTGCTGCGTTCGTCACTTTCCTCCGCACCATCGCCAGTGTCACTACTGTGTACGTCTACCTCATCTTCCGATTGTGGATCGGTACGTGCATGCGGTGCGTTCTTGCGTTCTTTGGCCTGAGCACGGCTCAAAAATCTAATTTTGGGCGCGCCCGCGAGCCCTAAAGAAGCTGCAAATGCCTCGATAGGCAATCCCTCGATATTGAAGATTGACTTGTCGTGATGGAGGTGCACCGACCGCACGTATGACACCAACGCCCGTTGGGCAAGGTATTTGAGGTCGGGATCTTGGAAGGCAAGGCGCTGCAACTGATCTACGATGGAAAATGTCTTGCTTGCACGAATCTTGATACTTGGGATTTCGATCCCACGTGCTTTCAGTGCTCCAAGCATTCCTTGCTCTTCGCTTGGCAGCAATAGGAGCAGCGCATGACCTCCTTTCGCGTAACGGGCCGTGCGGCCTACCCGATGCACATACGTGGCAGCGTCCTCAGGTGCATCGGCTTGTACAACCCAGTCGATGGAAGGGAAATCAAGACCTCGCGCGGCAAGATCTGTCGCAAACAACACGGCGTGTTGCATACGGCCAAAGCGAGTCACGACGTCTAGGCGCGTGTGCTGCTTCTGTTGTCCGTGCAGGTGGAGTAACGGTGTGCCTGGATGGAGTCGGCGGAAGGCCTCGAAGACAAAGCGCACTTGCTTTGCGGAGGAAAGGAATATCAAAGTCTTGTTTTGTAGATGAGATTTAATAAACGACCAAAGTACGTCGATTTTGGACTCAAGAGCGCAGAGTGCGTAGTGTTGCTCAAGGCTGGCAGGGAGTTCTAGATGTGTGCTCCCTTCCGCCGTAGAAGCCGCGGCGTCTGTACTAATGAAGACAGGATCCTGTAATGAAAGTCGTGCAAGATCGGAGATAGACTGTGTCTGAGTAGCGGAGAAGAGGAGGGTCTGCCGCGATTTCGGAAGATGACCGAGAAGCGCAGAAAGCGTACGGGAAAAACCCATGTCAAGAATGCGATCAGCTTCATCGAGCACTGGACTGCCATTATATGACTGCAAGGGATAGCGTTGGATAGGACGCACCTAGCAACTGAAGATTGTCACAGTCAAACCCTACAGTTTGATCCATATGTTGGAGCAGTCTACCTGGGGTTGCAACAAGAATGTTCATTCTAGAAAGGCGATCACGCTCATCCTTGAGGTTCTTTCCGCCAATGATGATTCCAGCTGAGAAGCTGTGGTATCCGCCGATGGACCGCAGGACGTCAAATATTTGGACTGCCTATGAGAGAGCTATAAATTTTTGAGAGAAATGCTTATATATGCACGCACAAGCTCCCGTGTTGGTGATATTACCAGTGCTCCTAATCCGTCCTGTGGTCCCCAACTTCTTCGATGTAAAATTTCCAGAACTGGGATCAGAAAGCACAATGTCTTGCCGCTACCCGTACGCGCGGCCCCAAGAATGTCCGTGCCTTTGAGCGAAACAGGTAAGCTTTTCACCTGCACGTCGGTCATCTCGACGAAGGATGCTTTCTTCAGGCCTGGTATTGGGTTTAAGGACCTCGGCAGTAACAGATATGAACTGAACTGTCCAAACCTTTCTTCGTAAGATTTGATATCGGAAGGTCAGAAAAAGCTCTTAAGTCATCTGAGGTAGTCTGGCTTTATCAGTGATAGAGACGAATGCCTTGCAAAAGCGCCGCGCACGAAGTCCAAGGCGGCCTGTTCCAGGGCCTCAATTTGTTGCTTTTCTGCCAATCGCCTCACTTTCGAGGACCGAGGGGGAGCACGAAATTTCGACACATTTCTTGATTTCTTTTTCTGCTTCGGGGGGCCTAAAACGGGTCCCATGCGAGAGAGATGAAGCTATGAAGGTGGATGTTGGCGAGTGAAGGAAATTAACCTGGGTCTGCCGGCAACTAACGCCGGCCCGGCACAGCGCGACATGTACGCGTGGAGTTTCGCCAGCTTAGAGCCTTCCCTCATTACGACGAACGATGGTGCCAAAACCAAGCTCTCCTCGTCTCTCAACAGGTCGTCCGGTCTCATCTTCCTCTGGTCGCGGTATTCGCGCTAGCATTTCTGACACAAAATTCCCTCCTGTCCCGCGTCAGCGGCGTCGTCCCCGCCATCGATCCTCCAGCACTAGTAACAGCAATGACATCTCACGTTCATCGACGTATGACAGTGACGATGACACGAAGTCCTGGTACTCAGAGCACCCTGACTCTTCGCCCGAACCTATTCACCATCAGCCCGTCCCCATCCGCGCTCCCCTATCAAGGTTGAGCGACCCTCCACCAGTTCTGCAGGACTCGCACATATTCCGCGCGCCGAGTCCGAGTGAAGATGGACCATTTTTCACCTATTTATCTCTACCACCCACACCGATAACGTCCTCTCCACCCCCTACGACATCAAAAGCAGAGCGGTATAGATCACGTCAAGGCCAATCTGACGTCTACATCCATCCATTTTCTCTCTGGGATTATTTAAGAGAAGAACTACTGGCAACGGACTTTGATTCTCATCAGGAATTAAAGTGGGAACGTGTCAGTAACTTTCTGTCTATTCCAATCGCAATAGAGAAGGTGAGTACTTCATGAGTTGCCTATCGCATGGTGCCTTCCTAACCACCAGAAAGATCGTGTCTTTTGGCTTTATCCTCTGTTTCGACTCGTTTCTGTACACATTTACAGTACAGCCCATACGCTTCACTCTCGCTCTCTGGAGACTCTTCACGAAAGCTATCACGAACTCAAAGACGCCTCTACCACCCTCCCAGAAAGCTGATATTTTAAGAACCCTCTTACTCATTGTATCAATTTTAATACTTATTCCACTCACGGATGCGAGTAAAATATATCATTCAATTCGCGGCCAGGACACGATCAAATTGTATGTGATCTTTAACGCGCTTGAAGTACGCCTATCACCCATCCTTCACGAGCATTTCCCATCCATTTGCTGATTTACAATTATTTGTCACCAGATAGCTGACAGGCTTTGTGCATCAATTGGGCAAGATATTCTTGACTGTCTGTTCTCTCGATCGACCCTTCTCTTGCTCTCCTGGAGATTGCCCTTGACCATGCATACGATACGTCCCATCGTATTCTTCCTCTTAGCGACATTGTACACTGGTACGGTCACCATCTTTCCTCTTACTTACCCGAATTGATTATCGAATAAAAGTGACGCATGCATTGGTGATGGTATACCAAATGCTATGCCTCAACGTCGCTATAAACTCGTACGACAATGCGCTTCTATCCCTACTTATGTCCAATCAATTCGTAGAGATCAAAGGCAGCGTGTTCAAAAAATTTGAGAAAGACAATCTGTTCCAGATAACCTGCGCAGGTTCCCTCGTTCCATTGCAAATTTCATCACAATATTGAGCATGTTTGCAGATATCGTAGAACGCTTCTGCCTCGGGCTGATGCTCTTTTTTGTCGCCTTTCGAAATTTGATTGAGCTCTCTGGATCCGAGTTTGATTTCAGCGGAGGGATGTTCCTTCCGAAGTCGTTTGGTTGGATCGGCGGTAGTGTTTTGTGGACCATTTCTTACGTGGGTACTCTGCCAACTGGTTCGATCTAGCTTATGTATTATCTTTGCAGCCAGTTTTGACAGTCATGCTTTCCGAGACCCTCGTGGACTGGCTCAAGCACGCCTTTATTACCAAGTTTAACCACATTCGTCCATCTGTTTACGAACGCTATAAAGATGTGCTTTGCCGCGACCTTGCGAGTGGCAGTAGACTCAGCGCGCGCAAGCACAGTTATGTTGACCAGTCGCCTGTTGTTGCTCGTCGTCTTGGGTTTGCATCGCTCCCCCTGGCGGTCCTTACAATCCTCATCGGCACACAAGCCCTAATGCTACTTGCTTCGTCTGCCAGCCCATCTTCCGTACCGACACTGCGCGAACACCCTCTGGGAACAACGTGGGGTTCCGGCTTTTCCTTTAATTTCCAATGGTGGACAATTGAAGGCTGGCGAGAGTTGTTGACTACTTTGGACTGGGAACTTGCCTCCCACTGGGCAAAGTGGGGTATCATTGGATTCACATTTTGGATCTGGTACGATTCCTGACCCTCGTTATTCCTTATATGTTTATGACAAATGGTGCTTCACCTAGCTTCGTTCTGGTCAAGGTAATCATGGGCGTTTACTTGGTGAGCTACGCCACACGCCGGAGAGCAGGGATGGAGGCTCGTGAGGCTGAGGATATAGTGAATGACTATGGCCGAGATCCCATTGGCGAAGGGCAGGACGAAAGGGTAAGCAATATCTCTATTTTTCCGCTGATACAGTCTAATCTTGTGGTGTCCTCAACGAACAGAAGTACAACCGGGAGTTGAAAGACATTTTGGACAACAGACGAGACGATACTGCACCTGTGTCAGAGATTGGAGAGCGTGGTTCTAGTGAGAGGGGTGATATTGAACCCGCCAGAGACGAAGACGGGAAACGGAAAGGACCTAAACTCGAAGAACTTACCCGATTTACGATGGTCAAACGGATCTGGTGAGTCCAGGTGGCTATCGGCAACACCTAGATCAGTCACGATGTCGGCTGTTGAATCGTATGTATTATAATGGATGAGACACAATCTTCCAGCTAATGGACCTAGCGTAAACTGATAACATATACATTTGTGTGGCTAGTAAGTACAACACATCTTCCAAACTACGAGCATCGTCCGAGGAGTGATTTCCAGGATAAATTCATATTAAATGTTCTGGTGCTCTGGTGCTCATTTAATTTAATCATAATGACTGAATGAGCTGTGGTAGGAATCGCCGTTCGGCTGTTAGCGCTTGCCTTATGTGACAATGCGACTCTTCATGTCAATGGTTCCCTCGTCCCGCATAAGCGCTAGCTGCATGCCGACGACTTTCGCCTGAGCGAACTTCACCACAAGAACGAGGCTTGCTCAACGTCCTCTGGTAGGCATCATGGCCCCGGGAGCTCTTGTCCACGCATTGCCTGGCCCTGCGACGGCTGTCCAATTCGGCAGCTGTCAAGTAACGCTGCCCAGCACGCGGGATGGGTAAGGGAACCGGAGCGATGTGGTCTGGCGAGGGTATCGCTAGTCGAATCTCTTGTTGCTTGATTGCGTCACCGAATTGATTGGACACTTTGTATGCAGCCCGGATGCGTGACAGCGCCGAGGCGGACAACGGTGGATGGTCGGGCAGTGGTGGAAGCGGTGCATTGGTCTCGAATGCCGGGCTGTGCTTCCGACTGCGGGGCAGTGATCGGGACCTACCCGAAGGAGGTAAGCCCTCCTCGCGATACGGAGGGGGCGCAGGCGATGATGGCCCGGAGTTATGATAGACCGGTGGCTGAGCTGGCTTGGCCTGTCGCGCGGGACGACGCGCAGCAGAGGCAGCGGTGGCCGCCCCGCGGCAGAGTCTGTCTTCGCGGATACTGCCGAAGCTCGGCTGCGGTGAAGGTGTGTGGGAGGAGCTCGGAGCTTTCCGTGCCTGAGCGCTTTTGTCTTTGGGCAGGACTGACTTCGACGGTGTGTGGACGAGGACTTGAATGGAGGACACCACGACCGAACCGCCAGCGGCAGTTTTCGCCGCGTTGTCCTTGCTCGGTCGCAGTGGGGGCACGACGACCCGGAAGCTTTCCTCGCTAGGACGGTGGAGCTGTTGATATTGATAGGACGGTGGCAGTGGGGGCAGTGGCTGTGGCTGTTCGGGGGACAAAGGGACGATCCCATAACGTCAGCTGACGATGCCTTTTGCGGAAGGCGGATCACGAGTCACCTGTGACTGCACCTGACCCTGAGCTTGAGCTTGAGCTTGCGCCTGAGATGACAATGAAGACGCGGATGTGTTCACACGCCGATGAAGCCACGGCGTGACTCGTTTGGGGACTTCGCCACTACTGCTAGTACCAGCTACCGGTCGACCTCGGGCTATGGGAAAGCATTTGGGCGGTACGGGGGGAGGTGGGGGCTCGTCGTCGACGCGCCATGGGAGGATTGCATCTGCAAGGTCGAGAGGTCCAGCTCTCGGTGTCGGTGTCGCGTAGCCATCCCTGTTCGATGCAAAACGTTACAATCAGAGGGTCAGAACTGCACACTTTCCCCCAGATTACCCCAGCGAGATGGGCAGGATGCGGGACTCACCCTTCATAAACGTCGTAAGCGCTTCTGTTTCTGTGTCTCATCATTATTGAGAACGAATGGATGATGATCCTGTAATATGATGGAGTTTGGAATTCTGAAAACGTGAAGGCCAAGCCTGTGCTTAGCCTGAGGGAAGTTCGTGACGGTTCGTGGATCGAGTGAAATGTTTAGGATAATGGAGAGGGAGGGGAGGACCTTAAATATGTGGTTCACGGAGGTTCCGGCGTTGGTGCAGACACACCTCCGTAAGTCCACAGCTTCACAATGCACCGGCGAGTCTGAGACCGGCGGATATGCGACACTGACTCGCGCGAGATGATTTTCCGCTAATAAGCGATAGTGGACCATCTGGTGTGTCTTCATCCCGTCTGTCATAAATTTTTCACGCCATAAAAGGCTGTCATTGTTCGACTCAAGAGTGCAGCAAAAGACATGGAAGCATGTGGACAAAAGAGAAATGATGAAGCGCCCAGGAACCTGCTAGGCACGTATCCGCGCTAGTGCTATTAGCCCCTACTTTCGGCCCCCACTGACTCGGATCTAACTTAGCAGCCATGGTACGAGTCAAGTACCGCACCCTATTGTCCCTCTCAGGCTCTCACCATGTAGCAATCACCCATTCAGGGACTATGGGATACTCGTGGCCAGCCATAGTACGGTTCTCCGCTTCACGTCGGTGCCGTCTAGAACCTTCCGTCTCTGCGCGCCTATGATGGCGCCCGCGATGACGCTCAGTGTCCCGCGCTTGCCTGCGATCCTCGCTGTCACGGCCATGGCGCACACGCTCGACAAGTGCCCTTTCATCGCTAATCTTGCGGGACATTTTTTCTGCCTCGATCGCGGCGGTTTGGTATGCTTCCCGTTCCGCTTGCGGCGGCGGCGCAACGATCCGCAGCGGCCGAAGTACGGGAGCGGGTGGCCACACTGGGTGGGGCTTGGCGGACCCATTCTGACCTTTGGACTCCTTGGGACTCGCGCGAGGAGATTCTACTAATAAGTGCAGGGCCTCCGCACTAGGCCTTTCCGACACTCTCTGGGGCTTGGGTGCGTGGAGAGGAAGTGAGGTGTTTGAAAGCACAACGCTTGAGCGGGCTTTTCTGAGGTTTGGAGCTGCTGATGGCGCCGGGTGACGTCCTTTCTGACGACGCTCCCGGTGCGTGTTAACGACTTGGGAAGAGCTAGCGTAGTGGCCGGGTACTGATAACGGTGGCGCTTGATTGTCGCGATTTCGGGAAGCGAGGGTTTCGACCTCCATGGAACTAGCTCCATGCGGTGGCTGTGGGACACGCTGAGTGGCGGTGTCAACATTGGAGACCACTCTACTCCGGGACGCCTGTGTTTGCTTTGCGTGAGGCTGAGGCTCCGTGGGCATCGAGAGAGATGGCATCGATGGCATCGGTCGGAAAACACGTTGCTGAGCTGGAGGATGTTTGGCCTGCACCCGAACTGCAGATTGCACAGTGTTGACAACGGTGGCCCCGAGGGGTCCTCCAGAAAATGGGTCAACCTCCATCGGCAATAAAGGAGGAGACATGAGTCCTTCCAAGTCAGCCCTGGGTTCAGCATTCCTGGCCTTCTCCGGAGCGCCTGCTATGCCTAGGATTTGAGCGACCTTGGAATTTTTCCTGGTGTGTCGGGAATCAGGTGAGGGTCGAGTTGAAGGAACAGGAGGAGGGAGATCGTTGGTAGCAGCCCAACCTTGTCTTGAGGGAAAAGGCATCGAACGCATCTGCTTCAGGGTATTCCCTTTTGTCGCTTCCTTACTTGGCGGAGGGATAATTTGGAAGTGATGCGGTGAGATGCCCCATTCGTCTTGAACATCGCCGTATACACCTCCTTGAGATGGGCCTGCCACCCTATTTGAACTAGATTCTCTGAGGGTGCGTGACGGTCTTTGATCAGCCTCCGAAAGGAAAAAGGACCAAAGAAAGTGGGATAACGTGCTTCGCGAGGAGCCTGCATGCTTGTCGAATGCGTTTCATTCTGAGCGCACGCAAATGAATCCTAGTCAAGAATACTATCGGATTATTGGAATACGTGAGGGAGTTGGTTAAATGAAGAATGGATAGACGACACCCTTATAACGATATAACGACACGACGTTTGTGGCGAAACGTCCACACTTCATAGGGTAACAATGCTATTGTGGAACCGGAACCGAAACCACCTCGTAAGCCATAAGTGGTCAGTCAATAGAGTAAAAAGCACATGCGAGCGAGTGGTGGTGGTGAAGCGCTCTGCTCGGGCCGAGTCGGTCTAGCAGGTCCGTGTGGGACTTCTGCCGCCAAAGTTCTGCGGACCCCCAAAACGTTTGATTCATTTTAGGTATCGGGGTGGGAAAACGCGAGATGCCACTCCTGCTGTACAGAGTCCGCAGCAGGTTTATCTATGATTCCTGCACAGCCCAGCGACGATGGGCATGGTGTTCTAACGGAAGAAGGGTGATACCTTGCCAAACTTTCACAGAAGGAGAGGTGCCCTCTGCCCAAGTCAGGGAGAAGCTTGTGTTTGTCCCTATAAACAATAGCCGGCACATAGCGACGGAGAGGGGTCCACACCGATAGAGACGAGATAGAGGAAAAGAGGAGCAATTAATAGCTGCGCAGCACTTGGCTTGGAGGAGGCGGAGCCGAGGGTCGGTTTGAACAGGTTTATGTAAGATGATGTAATGGAAGATGGGAAAACGTGACAGATATAAATCGGAAACACTCCCAGGATGAACCACCTCGACTCCATTCCCCGTTCTTTACGATCATCTTAACGATCCACACATCCTAGGAGCTGTATACGAGATGGCCTCACCAGCGACACCGGGTTTGATTTTCTGCTCTGCTGCTATGGTCCTACTTATCTTTGTATGTGTTTTGTTCCTCTTTGTCAACCGCACTTCTCAACTACGTTTTTTTCTAGGTATCTGTATCTGTACCAACTTGGGACAACATTTACTTCCTCCGCGCATCCATTGGGGGGACACACCTTCGTTTCGGGGTGTTCGGTTTCACTGGAACAAAGGCGCATATAGGATACCACTTTCCCGTAACGTATGTGTCTGGTTTAATCGTTTTGGGAATACAAATTTACCGACTTACAGCACCGGCGAACTGAGCTCCTCTACTCTCCACAATCTCACCTTCACTCTCATCTTGCATCCCATTGCCGCCGGCCTATCTGCTCTCGCAGTACTATTCGGCCTCTGCGGTGCCGAGTACCATCGATCGGGCACAATCCTCATGGCGCTTTTCTCTTCGTTGGCTGCACTTGTCACATTGATTGCGTTCGTTCTCGACATTGTGCTCTGGACCATCGCGCGGCATGAATTCCGCAAATTGAGATGGTCTTCGCAATACGGCAATGCCACATGGTTGACCCTGGGTGCACTTGGCGCACTTTTGCTCGGCTTTTGCACTTCGACGATTGGTATATTTGGCTCTTATAGAAGGCGCCGCTATTACACGTACTGAACGCGTGGACTGGCGTCTACTATGTGAAAGAAGAAGCATGATTGCGAAGATCTAGTTATGTATTTGAAGCTATCGTTACTGTTCGTATGCCTTGGACGCTTTTTATATTGTGTGTGCTGTGTAGAAGCCATGATAACCGTCTTAATGTATTCCCACGAACTTTATGTTTTAAGTCACGAGATCATGGCAAGTCGTTTTCAATGTCAGGACGATGGTTGGTTATGGTTATGGTTATGGTTAGAGTACCAAAGGTTATCGGTGCATCAGCCCGAGGGCTGAGCCCCTTTGAACCATGTCCGTATCTTCTGCGAACCCTTTTTCCGTCACAGGAGGTCAGTTTCATACCTCTTGGTACTTGTTGTCGGGGTAACACTTTACAGAGGACACCGCCGTCTCAAGCTCGACTCTCAGTGCTCGCCAAAATGGGAATGAGGTGTCCACCCAACTCCCTCCCCGTAGCGATGCACAGAGTTATGTTTGTAAGTAAGTCACCAACTAGATATTTACAGCATTAGCCAATTGGACGGTTGACAGCTAATGTCAAACGAGAAATTGACCTCTCAATCTACCTTGTGACCGGCAGACATGCCTTGCCCCATGGCATGGTACATCTTTCCTTTTTGACTCTTTATGTCTTCGCTCATTCAATTCACAGAGCTACTTGACGTCTCTCGAGGGGGTCAGCAAATACTCTTGTCTCTCAGCGTCAAGCTCATGATATGCGTAGGCTCTTCAAGGTGGCGTCACCGTCGTTCAAGTCCGCGAAAAAGACGTAGACACGGGCGAGGTGCGCTGCCCGTCCATGCTACCTATGGTGAATATCTCAAATACCCGAACAGCTCCTCAAAATAGCCAGCGATACTGTCGCGCTGTGCTCGAAATACAATGTACCCGTCATTATCAATGATCGCATAGATATCGCGCTCGCCTCTGGCGCGGCCGGTGTTCATCTTGGACAAGATGATATGCCCCTAGCTATCGCCCGCAAGTTCCTCCCATCGAGCGCAATCATCGGCATCTCATGCACGACGCCCGAGCATGTGCGTAAAGCAGTCGAGGGGGGCGCCGACTATGTTGGCCTCGGGGCCGTATTCGCGAGCAGGACGAAGGATGTGAGCGCTCCAGGGAGTATGTGTGGAATCGCAGGCGCGCGCGCGATGCTCAACGTGCTTGAGGGAACTGGCGTCAAGTCCGTAGCGATTGGTACGAACTACCCGTCCATCCTCCATTGCAGTCTGCCCTCCGATCCTATCCCAATTCCGTGGCGAGCGAGAATGGCATGGATCGCTGACACGTGGGCTGTTGCGCAGGTGGCATCAAATCGACGAATCTGCTCCGCACGTTGCACAGCTGCACATCTGCTACGGGGCACGCTCTCGATGGCGTCGCAGTCATCTCGGCTATCATGGCTTCGGATGATCCACGCGCGGCTGCATCCTATCTGGCACAGACGTTCCGTGCTTGGGCCGCAGCGGCGTCCCGCGGCCCTACCGGTTTTCTGGTCACGTCCGAACAAAAGGCGCAGTACACGCGTGAAGGGGTCGCAGCTGCAGCCGCGGCCCTCCTAGAGACTGTACGGCGCGTGCGGCCACTCGTACACCAGGTACACCCCGCACAACAGCGCCCCATCCTCACCCATCGTTCTTTACGCTCACATCACCGCAGGTCACGAACAACGTCGTCAAGACACAATCCGCCAACGTCACACTCGCACTGGGCGGCTCACCCATCATGGCCGAGGCAGAAGACGAACAAGCCGACCTTGCGCGCATTCCCGGCGGTCTGCTCATCAATTTTGGGACCGTGGAGGCGCACTCGGGGATGGTCGCTGCGGGCCGCAACGCGAATCAGAACGGCAAGCCAGTAGTGTTTGATCCCGTCGGTGTCGGCGCCACGTCGTTCCGTCGAGAAACTGCCGCCAGTGAGCATCTTTGTATCTATGTCGTATGGAATAAAGAGTCCGTTGCGCTGACAACTTTTGTGGGTCACAGAACTACTGGACGCGTGGCAGCCAACAGTGATCAAGGGCAACGCAGCGGAGATCGGCGCACTTGCTGATTCAGACGAGGTACGTTCATGCGACAATCAAAGACGACTCGGGGAGATGCACTGACGACGTGTTTTGCCTAAGGTTAAAGGTCAAGGCGTAGACAGCCTCGGTGGTTTCGAAAACGCTGCCAATATCGTACGCACACTTGCGCGCACGCACAGTTCGTAGCCTCCTATCCTGTATGCAGGTCGCGTAGTTCGCTGACGGAATGGATGTGGGATACTGTAGGGTGCATCGTGCTGCTTTCCGGCCCGACAGACTACCTTTCCGATGGTAGCACCGTCATCCGTTTGTCCAATGGCCATGAACTCCTGAGCCAGATCACCGGTGCGGGGTGTGTACTTGGCTCGGTAGTTGCCACCTTCTGCGGTGCGGCGAGCATGACTTCCACTAGTACTGCTGCCGGCGCGCTGGTAAAGGGGGATATGCTCCTCGCCACAGCTGCGGGCACACTCGCTTTGACCATCGCAGCTGAGCACGCCGCCAGCCGGGAGGAAGTACGCGGGCCGGGATCATTTTTACCCGCCCTAATAGATGAGCTGGCATTACTGACACCGGAAAGTATCTCGAAATCTGCGGTGATTGAGGTAGAGACAGAATGAATGGAATCATGGATGCAGTACTGTACAGTACGGACAAATGATTGACAGCTTGATGGGCCAGGGTTGATCAAGACGGACCGAAACCCAAACTGTAGGATAGTTACAATCGAAGTTAAATAAGCAGCTTGTTTCCTCCACCTCCGTCTCCGTGTCGACGCTGTATACTCCACATCACGACTCGGAACCGCACCTAGGCCCCAACTTTGCGAACAGTTACATTTGGGGTATCTAGGATGCGTGAGAATGGCATCGCCTCGACGGGTTGCAGCCAGTTCCTATCATCGTATGCGGCGTAGGGTGGAGACTCGATCATATGAAATGTGTAGGCAAACCGTGTTTTGGCGCTAAAATTTCTTTCTGATTTGTGCAGTACAGAGCCATGGATGAGGACCAGGTCCCCTGTAACCGTCCAACTTTAGCGCTAAACCGTTCCTGGGATGTGTCGCCGTATAGTTCCCTTACCGGGGTCGCACTCCTCGAGGATGTACTCGCCTACGGGGGCTGGGACTTGATCGGGATCGAGGAGTTGCTCAAATCCCGTTCCACCACCTGGCAAGCGAACGAATCGCTTGGTGATGGGTGCGGTCAGATGGGAACCAGGAAGGAAGGAGAGGGCGCCATTCTCGTGAGTGCATTTTTCCAAGGCAATCCAGAACCCAAGCGCAGTCGGTGGAGAGGTGTACTTGTTGTTCTGATTAGTGGCGCGGATCAGAAAAAAAAGAAGTCCGGGCGGCATACGAGAAACGTGCTGTGATATGACAGCGTCTAGTGGCGGACCAGTGTTGTAGGGATTAGACTACTTACGAGTCGTTGTGCTCTCGGACTAGTACGAAAACTACATGAACGATGCTTAACTAGACTGCGCTGCGAGGAACCGTACCTTCGCCACCGATCTGAGGCTGTTTGGTGATGATCATCGACTGCAGGGCTGGGGGTGGGCATGGCATTAATTCCGTTAGTGTCGGGACTAACTCGTAATCATAGGATTGGAGGGGGCTCAAAGTTCTGGCGGCATACATACCCAGAGGATCATGATGGAAACGCAAGTCGCGCACGAGGCTGCGGAGCTTCTCGTTTTGTAACGTCACGCGTCGAAAAACAGGATCTAATTCGTGAAGGGCTGGGAAGTCATGTAACCTTAGCGAGGAAGATCGAGAAAAAGGCAGGGGGGAAAAGAAAAGGAGAGAACCATGACCAATCTTGTTGACAGCCCTCTGCTTCTCGCGCGTAAGGTTTCCCTGCGCGTCGATGGCCTCTTCTTCGAGGAAGTAGCGGATTTTGTCACCCGACGTGAGGAAGTAGTCGTCACCGACGTGGTTGGCTTCGTCAGTGGTGAATTTGGTCTATGGGAAATGAAGCGAGGGGATTAGGTAAGGGAGCAGCGTAATGAGGATTTCGTGATCGCACAAGTGGATGGTCGTCTAAGCTGAATTGATCAAGGAGTTGCCTTGAACGGGCGAGGAGCGCGTCTGTTTCATCTGACGCCAAGAACCCTGGAATAACGAGATAACTATCACGCGTCGTTAGTGTGGGACCCCGAGTCTGATAGATGCGAGGATCGTATCCACAAACCCGTTTCTGTGAAACTGAGGAATATCCAATTTTTTGCGATGCAAATCAGAGACGCGACGCGTGGGTTAGCCGGAACTAGTACGAGTACAGCAAGTGAGGCCCGACTGACCGTTTCGATTTGATCCGGGGAGAGAAACTGAAGGTTTTCTTGTTCCTCCTCAGCGGCCGTCACGGTCGAAACTTGACCGCGACGGCCTGAGATTGCCAGTGGCCGCGCTGCCTCAGCTGTGTATACTTCTTCACAGCTGCCGCGGGCGACGGCATCGCGTGAATTGATTTCGAGTGGCGTTTCAGAAGAAGTCATTCAAAAGGTAACGTTACTGTATAGTGAGGTCAGGTTAGTGAGCAAGGAGCAAAAGCTGTGATGCATATCACGGTTCAGTTTTCGGAAAGAAGCAAACTCCACGCTCGCCCCTCGTGACTGGGCGGGTCTTCCACAAAAAAAATGGCCAAAGAGGCACGCGAGCGCCCATTTCTAGCTGGGGCTATAACTTAGATCCGAGCCCCAGCGAGCCATTCACCACTTGTATATAGCTTCCTCTCTCCCCTCTTCCTGCGCGCCCCCAACTTGACCATGGTTTGCCTCTCAACCCCTCTGTCTCTATCGGCGAGCGACTCCTGCCACCCGTCGGACAATGCCGCCTCCACGCGTCGTCCTAATTGGCATTACCCCACACACGACCTTGCCGCTGATCAAATAACGCCGGCGACAAATCGCGACTTTATTCGATTGCCGACGGGCGACAGCCTCTCGCTGGAGACGTCCTACGAACACGTACGTCGTTCAACTAGTTCAATTTTGCACACTATCTGAGCACAGTCTCGTCGCTGCCCCTTTCTCGATTCGATGCTACGCGATACACAGATCCAACCAGGTTCGTTCTCTCAACGGGCTACATCCTACAACCCTGCTCACAGAAGATCTTTTAGTCTCACAGCTCCCTGTTGAAGTTCTCGACGAAATCTTCTCCTATGCCAGAAACCCTACCCTCGCAAGACTTGCCCTCGTGTCTCACACGTTCCATGGAGTGGCCACGCGACTGCTTTATCGCAATATACCCCCCTTATCATTAGCGCTCACCACGCGCTGCCTCGAAACTCTGGCCTATAACTCGTCTCTCGCAGCCCATACACGAACATGTGAGATTGGCGACGCGACATTAGCTGATGCAAGTCGAAGGGGACTCCTCCCCCGATCATTCTTCGACCACCTCAAGCGCGCGCTGCACAACATGTCCCGTCTCACCGAACTCACCTTCCTCCTCAATGGCTCGACCTCGCACGTCCTTGTCGGTGCGCCGTTCCGGCTCACAAAGCTCACTGCGTCCAGTGACTTTGATGCGACATTTGCGAGCTGGCTCACAGAGCAGAGCGGCTTGCGCTCGGCCATCTTTTGCGGGAACTTTACTCCGGGCGTCACGCTCCCGGCGGATGCTCTGCCTCTGCTACGACGCGTTGCGGCAGCGCCGTTCACCCTCGCGTGCGTCGTTCCGGGGAGGCCCATCCGGGACGTTGAGATCTGCCTCGTGCACCCTTGGTCGCTCAACCGTGAGATACTACAGACGACCATCCGGATCATCGCTCTCTCCAAGGGACCGTTGGACTCACTCAAGATCATCTCCCACCTTTCAGAGCCACCGGAGACGGTTCTCTCTGCGCTCTCGGCCATTCCCACTGGCCTGAACTCGATTACGAAGTTCGCCCTACACGCCGTGAGCGGCTCGATCACCGAAGTGCGTGATCCCCCCCCCCTGTCCGCTTCAATTATGTCGTGTCTCGAAACGCTGACCCTTGACGCACACTCAGGACATTCTTTCTGGATTGCCTCCCATCCTGGCGCAGTTCTCTGGCCTCAGATCCCTCAACCTTTTCTCCAAGAACAGATCCGACGCACTGCACACCGCCGCGGACCCGCACACGCTAGTGGCATCATGGCACGCCACGTGTACCTCGCTCGAGAGCGTGACGCTCGTTGGCGCCACCTACGTGCACAATAAGTGCTTTGGGTGGGTTACACTGCGCGACCTCGCGGAGCGGCTCACGAAGCGCGAGCAGTCGCTGCAGCATCGGGCAGCGGAGATATGCAAGCGCGAGTCGGCGCTTGATGAGGGGGGTCGACGTGTGCACGGCTTGACACCGGAGCATGGTGTGGAGCGGGAGGGCGGTGCATCATTCGTTGCGGTCACAGCTTAAGTCGGCGGA
>QFEY01006306.1:0-20636 GCA_003316435.1 Russula virescens | reverse complement strand
TGCATGGCGGCGCATAGACATTAGTTTTTCGAGCCCGCTGGTTAGAACTTCGCCTTGAGGGTATATCGTCGTACTTCTCGGTACTGTAGGAACGTGATAATTTGTCTGGTGCAAGCATGTGTCACAATCTCATTTATATTTTTAACGACTTAATAATTGGAATGTTGGATGTTGGAAAGGTAGTACAAGATGGATGTATTGTGTCGAGCTTGTCAGCTCAGGACTGAGTATTGGCCAATTGGTAAGCTGAAGCATCCACGAAGAACTCAAAAACTGTACCTTTCTTACACTCACTCCACGGAACATTCCCGTTAAGATATACGTGACTCCGAAGCCGAACCTGCTATTGGGGCGTGCGAACCAGGGCAAACGTGAACACCGCATTTGTCCCCGCCGAGCACACTGCCAGCATCGAACACATTGGTGCGACCAAGGGGGTCGTCACCGCCGAGGCCGAGGCGTTAGAGGCCGAGGCAGGGACTAGGACAGGGCGAGCGAGGGCTCGACACAGCGCTGCTAGAGGGCACGTGTGGGCCAGACACAGTGTCACGAGAGAACGCGAAAGAGGGTGAGCGTGCGTGCGGCGCGGCAACTCCACTCAACTGAATGTGAGCGCCGTTTTGAGGTGTTGCCGCAGGGGGCCCTGACTGGGCAAGAACTTGAACGCGGTTTACCGTCACGAGATGACCTGAGGGAGGGCATATGCAGGACCCACTGCCAGAGAGAGCGCGCGACTGTGCATGCCTTGCCGTTGCGAGAGACGCCCGCACAAAGGTGTGAGGAGGCCCTTTGATGCCAGAAGCGCCAACGTGACGGGCACAGTTGTCTGCCGTACAAGACGACCCTGGCCGATCGAAAATTCAGTCAGCCCGGCGGCATCACCAGTAAAACCGGCCACGTACCTCTTTCCATGCGTGCGCTACTTGCCATCATCCAGTATCGCCTTTTCTAGTCTTGAGGCCTTGAGGTGCAGGTGGAGCGCGAGGTCTCCGGGTTGTCCTAGGACAATACGCCGCTAGTGCACCGCTTGTTACGTCCGTCACACATCCGTCACGCGATGCCACGCGCGTCCATCCTCTCTGCTCTGGCGGCACTGTCAGAAAACGTTGAATAAAATTGTCGCGCGCCCCCGTCTACGTTGAGAAACATTTCGCAGCCGTCCCTCGACCGTCTTCAAGGAGAGGGGGAGTATTGAACGTATGCGCGCCTTGTGAGATCCGGATCAAGAATTCAAGATACCTGACATTTGGATGATTTGGACCATTTGGTGAAACGCGTCAATTGTCCCAGAGCAGTTTGGTTCAGATTCTGACACTTAGGCTAGAACCCTAAAACAAAGCCGCTCTCGACATACTGTGTCCCGATGCCCTCAGCCATCGTGCTTACCCACATGCTCTGAGATGAGTAGCTTACACCTTGAACATACCTACTAGTTGCCATGCTTACCTGCATGCTCTAGGAGCTGAGCTACTGCCTGTCCGATTTCCATCCCTATCAACCTTTTGGTTTACTTCAAAAATTGACATAACTCCAATTAGCGAGAAGCACGCTGGTGGTTTCAATTGGAATTGAAATAGCGTCCGGTCTTCGGAAGGATAATGGTCCGGTCACGTGCCCGGCCTGCGGAACTCTACCACTACTCTACCTGAGGTTACATAATCGTATGCTTACTTGAGATGTATTTCACGGCGACGGCGTAGTTGGCCGAATAAATTACGTTTCAAACGTTTCCTATGATGGCGTGATTCTCCCTCTACAGTGCCATGGTTGTCTCATTACAGAGCAGCTGCAAGGCCGACTCAGCTACCACTGAGTAGAGTCATAATTCGTCTGAAATTTCACCACCTCACCTTAAAGAACCCACTAGTCTGAGCATGACACCGTGCAGTATCAGTGGTTTCCCCATCATTCAACGATACGTACCATGAGTGACTTACCTACCAGGGGTCATACAGATAGGAACCATTATGAAACGGCCATCAATTTGACATGACCTATCTATAAATGTGTGCTATCAGGTGCTGCAAGGAGCGAGTCGAATACCCCAAGCCCCTCCTCCCCAAGTGGCTGAGCCTAGGCTTCAAGTTCGTAGTATCTGATTGCTTCAGGAATGGTCAACTTCCATGATCCTGCCATAATCGTGCGGAATGAATGTGCGTAGACTGTTGCATACGTTTATATCAGCCCTAGAAGGCCTCATGATCGGTTCTTTGATAGTGACTAGAGTGAAGTTGTGGCACACCATGATTGGAATATATCTGCAAGTCTTCAACCTTTTCCTCCATGTAACGCGACTCCATATATTCAACCCTCCAATATAGCTGGGAGTTCTTCACTACTCTCGATTACGAATGGAACGTCATTCGGGGCCGTATCCCCTACCGATGGACGATATGGGTATGTGGTGAATGATGACCAGCACTTTACTTGTTTTTTTCTCCCACACAAGCCTCATGCTGATTCTCTCGCTCGATAGATTTACTCCCTCACGCGCATATCCGCTCTTACGTGTGCGATACTTAGCCTTGTCGGCATGAACGTCACAATACAAATCCAATGCCAGGTAGGCACTGTTACATGGTGTGTCACACCGGCATTGTGTCTGACCAACTGCGATCACAAGTCCTGGTTCTCCACCATGCTTGTGAGCATTATCTCGACATCTTCGCATCTTCGAGTATGTAACACTTAGCATCTGATCATCACCTTTTACATAGGTTACTTGCTATGTGACTATGGCTGGCGCCTCAACATTGATTGTTCTTCGAATGTATGTCGTCACCTGTGCTTCTGATCTACCACGATTTCCCAAATTAAACACACATTGGGGTTCCAGAATTGCAATTTGGAACAGAAATAAGGTCGTTATGGTGATGGGAATCAGTGTGTGGATGATCAACGTGGGATTCCTTATCCAAGGCAAGTAGCGTCCTCTCAAACTACTCGAGTTCGGGATTATACAAGACAGATGCGGGACGCACAGCTCTTGTACAGGTGCTTAGTCAATCTCAACTATGTGTGATTCTCTCTGCTTATCACTTCCATAGCTCCGCTCTGAATGGGTTGAGCACACCGAGTCCTGTTCCAACATTGCGACCGGTACTCCCACCCTTCTCTCTATCGCAACGACGGACACTGCCTTGCTTCTCACTATGCTCGTTGGCTTGCTTCGCCTGCGCTGTCACGGTGGTGGCCTTGGTCTGACCAATCTCCTCTGGAAACAGGTCTGTTGACTGTTCTCACAACTTGCAGTTGTTTCCATTCGTTGAGATGCTTTTCTTTCGTCAGGGAGTCGTTTGGATTTCGCTTGCTGTCATTGCTGAGGTTCCACCAGCCGTGAGTCTGTTGATATTAGATTCCTTTCCCTCTCAATCATCCGTTTTACGTCTCAGGTGTTTATTCTTCTAAACCTAAATGGTAATTTATCCTATCTGTTGCCTACCTATCGTTGAACTTTGTGCCATCCTGAATATCAGCTCAGCTCAACGTCGTACGTCCGTGATATTGTAGCTGACCTCGATTTCTTATGCCTTTGTGGAACATAGATGTTTCAAAATCCGGCTCTGATCATAACGGCAATCGCTGCCACACGGTTGCACCGTACTTTGGTGGACTATGCCTTCAAATCTACTGACATGTACGAAGTTCTCCGTTTTCTCGCATTTTCCTGTCCTTCATGACCACTTTCATCTCAGTGAACACAATCACCGCCCAGTCAGTGGTCTTGTGTTTGCAAAGAGCAAGCAGACCAACTCCATGTCGCTTCCACGCGGGATAGAGGTATCCATGGACATCGAACAACATCCAGCGCCCCATATGGGTCATGATAACCTCAGCATCGACACAGATGGTGAAGTGCACGAGAAACCTGACGAATTGCAACTCGATAATAATCTGCGTGACGACGTATAGAATGGGTTTTTCGAGCCTGTTGGTTGGAACATCGCCTTGAGGGTATATCGCTATACTTCTCGGTGCTGTAGGAACCTGTGATGATTTGTCTGGTGCAAGCATGTGTCACAATCTTGTATATATTTTTAACGACTTAATAATGAAATGTCGGAGCTTGGAAAGGTAGAACAAGACGGATGCAGGTGTTGAATTTGTCAGCCTAGGACTGATAATCGGCCAATTGGTAAGCGGCTGGCATCCACGAAGACCTCAAAAGACGTACCTTTCCTACACTCACTCCACGGGACATTCCCGTTAAGATATACGTGAACCCGAACCCGAACCTTCTATTGTTGGGGCGTGCGAACCAGGGCAAACGTGAACGCCACAGCTGTCCCCGCCGAGCATACTGCCAGCATCGAACTCATTGGTGCGACCAAGGGAGTCGTCACCGCCGAGGCCGAGGCGTTAGAGGCCCAGGCAGGGAGTGGGAGTGGGCTCGGGCTCAAAACAGCGCTGCAAGAGGGCACGTGTGGACCCGACATAGTGCCACGAGAGAACGCGACAGAGTGTGTGTGTACGTGCGACGCGGCGCTGCAACTCCACTCGACTGAAGGCCAGCGCAATTTTGAGGTGTTGCCGCAGGGGGCCCCGACTAGTCACGAACTTGAACGCGATTTGCCGCCACGGGATGATCTGAGAGAGGGTACATGTAGAACCCACTGCTACAGAGAGAGAGCACGACTGAGCATGCCTTGCCGTTGCGAGAGAGGCTGCACGAGTGTGTTGACCGCTCCGGAGGCGAGGGACACCAGAAGGCGCTGCCTTGGGAGGTGGTTCCCAAATCGAGGAGGCCCTTTGGCGCCAGAAGAGCGAACGCAACGGGCACAGTTGTCTTCCCTACACTGGTAACTGAAGACGAAACCTGGCCGCTCGAAAATCCAGTCAGCCCAGGGGCATCACTAGTAAACCGGCCACGTACCTCTTTCTATGTGTGCACCATCTCCTACCATCCAGAATCGCCATTTCTAGGGCGAATGATCGAGTCTTGAGGTGGAGTGCGAGGTCTCCAGGCTGCCCTAGGGCCAGGGTAGCCAAAGACGCGACTCAAGTTCCCGCTTGTCGCGTCCGTCGCACATCCGTCACGTGCGTTGCTAGTTCTCTGCCCCAGGCCTGCATCGCCGGAAAACGTCAAATGAAATCGTCGCGCGCCCTCGTCTACGCTGGAAAACATTTTGCAACCGTCCCTCAACTGTCTTCGAGATGAGGGGGAGTGTTGAATGTGCGCGAATTATAAGATCTGTATCAAGATGCCTGGCATTTAGGAAACAAAGCCGCTCTCCACATACTGTGTCGCGATGCCCTCAGCCACCGTGCTTACCCACAGGCTCTGAGGTGAGTGGCTTACGCCTTGAATATACCTAGTTGCCGTGCTTGCCTGCACGCTCTGAGGCTGAACGCTGAGCAAGTTGCTCCGAGTCGACGCTCAGCATCAGAGCGTGCAGGTCAGAGCAAACGCGCCCGATTTCCATCCCAGTTTTGGTTTAGTCAGATGCTGGTCTCAATTGGAATTGGAATTGAAGAACAAAACACATGGCTCGTCCGGCCATCGGAATGCTTACGGTCCGGTATACAGTACGGTCATGCACAGACGCTCCCAGCGGAAAGACCTTTACTCTTCCTAGCGCGGTTCTCTCCACGGGCGCCATGGTTATCTTATTAAGCTTATTACGGGGCAGCTGCAAGGCTGACTCAGCTATCAGTGAGCAGAGTAGTAATTCGTCCGAATTTGCACTTCCTCACCCTCGAGACCCACTATGAGCGCGACACCGGGCGGCGGTATAAGTGGGTTTCCTATTATTTGACAAAACGTACCACGAGTGACTCAACTACCAGGGGTTATAGAGATAGGAATTATTGTGAAACGACCTTCAATTTGACATGACCTATCTATAAATGTGTGTTACCAGGTGTTGCAAGGTGCGACTCGAATACCCCAAGCCCCCGCTAGTGCCAGTGTGGCCAAGCCTAGTATCTGATTGCATCAAGAATGGTCAACTTTCATGATCCTGCCATAATCGCGCAGAATGAATGTGCGTACACTTCTGCATACCTTTATTTTCATGCCTAGAAGGCCTCATGATCGGTTCTTCCATAGTGACTAGAGTGAAGTTATGGCACACCATGAATGGTATATATCTGTAAGTCTTCGACCTTTTCCCACATGTAACGCGACTCAATATATTCAACCCTCCAATATAGCTGGGAGTTCTTCACCACTCTCGATTACGAATTAAGGGTCATTCGAGGTCGTATCCCCTACCGGTGGACGATATGGGTACGTGGCGAACGATGACCAGCACTTCGCTTTGTTTGTTTTTTCCCACACAGCAGCCTCATACTGATTCTCTCGCTCGATAGGTTTACTCCCTCACGCGCATATCCACTCTTACATGCGTGATACTTGGCACTGTCGGTATGAACGTCACAATACAAATCGATTGTCAGGTAGGCACCGTTGCATAGTGTTTCCCATTGGCATTATGTCCGGGTCCTGACCATCTGCAATCACAAGCCCTGGTTCTCCTCCGTACTTGTGAGCATTGTCTCAACATCTTTGCATCTTCGAGGATGCAGCACTTAGCACCCGATTATCACCTTTTGCCTAGGTTTCTTGCTACGTGACTGCTGCCGGCGCCTCAACATTGATTGTTCTTCGTATGTATGTCATCACCTGTGCTTCCAATCTACTACGATCTCCCAAAATCAAACACTCATCGGGGTCTCCAGAATTGCGATTTGGAACAGAAATAAGGTCGTTATGGTGATGGGAATCAGTGTGTGGATGATCAACGCTGCATTCCTTATCGAAGGCAAGTAATTTCCTTTCTCTCAAGTCCTGGATTATACAAGACAGATGCGGGACAAACAGGTCTTGTAGAGGTGCTTAGTCAATCTCACCTATGTGTGATTCTCTCTGCTTATCACTTCTATAGCTCCGCTCTAAATGGATTGAGCACGCCAAGTCCTGCTCCAACACTGCGACCAATACTCTCACCCTTTTCTCTATTGCAACGACAGACATTGCCTTACTTCTCATCATGCTCGTTGGCTTGCTTCGCGTGCGCCGTTACGGTGGTGGCCTTGGTCTGACCAACCTCCTCTGGAAACAGGTTTGTTGACTGTTCTCCCAACTTGCGGTTGTTTCGGTTTATTGAGATGCTTTTCTTTCGCAAGGGAATCATTTGGATTTCGCTTGCTGTCATTGCTGAGATTCCGCCAGCCGTGAGTCTGTTGATTTCAGGCTCCTTCCCCTCTCAATCATAGCCGTTTTACGTCTCAGGTGTTGATTCTTTTAAATCTAAATGGTAATTTTCCCTGTCTGTTGGCTACTTATGGTTGAACCTTTTACCATTCTGAATATCAGATCAGCTCAACATCGTACGTCCATGATATTAGGGTTGGCTTCAATTTCTTATGCCTTTGTGGAACATAGATGTTTCAAAACCCTGCTCTGATCGTAATGGCAATTGCTGCCACGCGGTTGCATCGTTCTTTGGTGGACTATGCCTTCAAATCCTCCAGCATGTAAGTTCTCCCTTTTCTCGCATTTTCCTGCCCTTCGTGACTACTTTCATTTAAGTGAACGCGGTCATCACCCAGTCAGTGGTCTCGTGTTTGCAAAGAGCAAGCAGACCAATTCCATATCATTTCCGCACGGGATAGAGGTGTCCATGGACATCGAACGACATCCAGCGCCACAAATGGGCCACGATAGCCCCAGCATCGACACAGATGATGAAGTACACGAGCGAATAGACGGATTGCATCTCGATAATCTCCATGGCGATGCGTAAAATGAGTTGTTCGAGCCCGCTGGTTGGAACTTCACCTAAAGGGTATATCACCATACTTCTCGGTACTGTAGGGATGTGATAATTTGTCTGGTGCAACCATGTGTCACAAACTTATATATAAATTTTAACGACTTAATAATGGAATGTTGGAGGTTGGAAAGGTAGAACAAGACAGATGCATCGTGACGAACTTGTCAACTCAGGACTGAGTATTGGCCAATTGGTAAGCTGCTAGCATCCACGAAGAACTCAAATACTGTACCTTTCTTACGCTCCACGGGACATTCCCGTTAAGATATGAACCCGAAGCCGAAACTGCCATTGTTGAGGCGTGCGAGCCAGGGGGAGTGCCGGCGAACGTGAACGCCACGGCTGTCTCCGCCGAGGACACTGTCAGCATCGGACTCATTGGTGCGACCAAGGGAGCCATCACCGCCGAGGCCGAGGCGTTAGAGGCTCAGGCAGGGAGTGGGGCTAGGCGAGGGATCGACACAGTGCTGCGAGGGGGTACATATGAACCCGACACAGTGCCGCGAGAGAATGGGACAGAGTGTGCGTGCGTGCGGCGCAGCGCGGCGACTCCACTCAAGTGAAGGTGGGCGCAACATTGAGGCATTACCGCACGAACGTGAACGCAATTTGACGCCACAAGACGACTTGGGAGAGGGCGGCATGCAGAACCCACAGGCCACAGAGAGTGTGCGAGTGAGCGCATCTTGCCATTACGAGAGACGCTGAACGAGGGTATTTTGAACGCTCCGGAGGTTGGGAGTATTTGCAAGCCCAAGAAAGTGCGGCCTTGGGAGGCGATTCCCAAGTTGAGGAGGCCCTTTGGAGCCAGAAGAGCCAACGTGACGGGCAGTTGCCTGCCGTACACTTGCCGTACAAGACGACCCTGGCCGGTCGAAAATTCAGTCAGCGTAGTGGCATCACCAATAAAACCGGCCATGTACTTTTTCCATGCCACCACCCAGAATCGCCATTTCTAGGGCGAGTTGTCGAGTCTTGAGGTGGAGTGCGAGGTCTCCGGGTTGCCCTACAGCGTGCCACTAGCGCGCCGCTTTTCGCGTCTGTCACACATCCGTCACGCGCTGCTACGCGCGTCCACCTCTCTGTTCTGGCAGCACCTTGGGCGGCACTGTCAGAAATTGTCGAATCAAATCGTCGCGCGCCCCCGTCTACGCTGGAAAACATTTATCAGCCGTCCCTCGACTGTCTTCGTAATGAGGTGTGTTGAACGTATGCGCGATTTGTGAGATCAGGATCAAGAAACCTGACATTTGGATGATTTGGTGAAACACATCAGTTGTTCCAGAACGGTTTAGTGCAGATTCTGACACTTGCTTACTTCAGGCTAGAACCCTGAAACATAGCAGCACTCTACATACTGGGTCCCGATGCCCTCGGCCATCGTACTTACCCACATGCTCCGAAGCTGAGCTACCGCGTGCCCGATTCCCATCCCTATCAACCTTTCGGTTTACTTCGAAAATTGACGTGACTTCGATCAGTGAGAAGCGTGCCGGTGGTTTCAATTGGAATTGAAATAGCTTCGGCCATTGAAAGGCAAATAGACCGGTGTCCGGCCATGAATGAACGCGCCTTTCGTGGAAAGACCTTTAGTCTTCCTATGATAACACGATTCTCCCGACGGCGCCATGGTTATCTTATTACAGAGCAGCTGCTAGGCCGACTCAGCTACCAGTGAGTAGAATAGTAATTTATCCGAAATTGCACTACCTCACCTACGAGAACCCACTAGTATTGACTCTGTATGAGTGAGGTATGAGTAGTTTTGCCATCATTCAACGATACGTATCATGAGTGACTTACTACTTACCAGGGGTTATACAGATAGGAACCATTATGAAACGAACCTCAATTTGACATGACCTATCTATAAATGTGTGCTATCAGGTGCTGCAAGGAGCGAGTCGAATACCCCAAGCCCCTCTTCCCCAAGTGGCCGAGCCTAGGGTTGAAGTTCGTAGTATCTGATTGCTTCAGGAATGGTCAACTTCCATGATCCTGCCATAATCGCGCGGTGTGAATGTGCGTAGACTTTTGCATACGTTTATTCTTAACCCTAGAAGGCCTCATGATCGGTTCTTCCATAGTGGCTAGAGTGAAGTTATGGCACACCATGATTGGAATATATCTGCAAGTCTTTATTCAACCTTTTCCCCCACATAACACGACTCAATATATTTAATCCTCCAATATAGCTGGGAGTTCTTCACTACTCTCGATTACGAATTGAGGGTCATTCGGGGCCATATCCCCTACCGGTGGACGATATGGGTACGCGGTGAACGACGACCAGCACTTTACTTGTCTTTTTTTCAGAAGCTTCATACTGATTCTCTCGCTCGATAGATTTACTCCCTTACACGCATGTCTGCTCTTACATGTGCGATACTTAGTGCTGTCGGTATGAACGTCACGATGCAAATCGAATGTCAGGTAGGCACTTTTACATGGTGTCACACCAGCATTGTGTATGGGTTCTGACCATCTGCAATCACAAGTCCTGGTTCTCCACCATGCTTGTAAGTATTGCCTCAACATGTTTGCATGTTTGAGGATGCAGCACTTAGCACCCGATTATCACCTTTTGCCTAGGTATCTTGCTACGTGACTGTGGCCGGCGCCTCAACATTGATTGTTCTTCGAATGTATGTCGTCACCTGTGCTTCCGATCTACTAAGATTTCACGAAATCAAAGACTCATTGGGGTTACCAGAATTGCGATTTGGAACAGAAATAAGGTCGTTATGGTGATGGCAATCAGTGTGTGGGTGATCAACGCTGGATTCCTTATCCAAGGCAAGTAGCCTCCTCTCAAACTACTCGAGTTCGGGATTATATAAGACAGATTCGGGACACACAGCTGTTGTACAGGTGCTTAATCATTCTCAATTATGTGTGATTCTCTCTGCTTATCGCTTCCATAGCTCCGCTCTGAATGGGTTGAGCACGCCAAGTCCTGTTCCAATATTGCAACTACTACTCTCACCCTTCTCTCTATTGCAACGACGGACACTGCCTTGCTTCTCATTATGCTTGTTGGCTTGCTTCGCGTGCGTTATCACGGTGGTGGCCTTGGTCTGACCAATCTGCTCTGGAAACAGGTATGTTGACTATTCTCACAACTTATGGTTGTTTCGGTTCATTGAGATGTGTAAGGGAGTCATTTGGATTTCGATTGCTATGATTGCTGAGGTTCCTCCAGCCGTGAGTCTGTTGATTCAGGCTCCTTTCCCTCCCACTCATCTCCGTTTTATGTCTCAGGTGTTAATTCTTTTAAATATAAATGGTAATTTGTCCTGTTTGATGCTTGCCAATGGTTGAACTTTGTGCCATCCTGAATAATAGATCAGCTCAGCATTGTACGTCCATGTTTTTTGGGTGGGACTCGATTTCTTATGCCTTTGTGGAACATAGATGTTTCAAAATCCGGCTCTGATCATAACGGCAATCGCTGCCACACGGTTGCACCGTTCTTTGGTGGACTATGCCTTCAAATCTACCGACATGTACGATCTCCTCCCTTTTCTCTCACTTTCCTGTCTTTCATGATCACTTTCATTCCAGTGAACACAATCATCACCCAGTCAGTGGTCTTGTGTTTGCAAGGAGCAAGCAGACCGACTCCATATCGCTTCCACGCGGGATAGAGGTGTCCAAGGACATCGAACAACATCCAGCGCCCCATATGGGTCATGATAACCTCAGCATCGACACAGATGGTGAAGTGCACGAGAAACCTGACGGATTGCAACTCGATAATAATCTGCGTGACGACGTATAGAATGGGGTTTTCGAGCCCGCTGGTTGGAACATTGCCTTAGGGTATATCGCTATACTTCTCGGTACTGTAGCAATCTGTGATAATTTGTCTGGTGCAAGCATGTGTCACAATCTTGTGTATATATCTAATAACTTAATAATGGAATGTTAGAGGCTGGGAAGGTAGGATAAGACGGATGCATTGTGATGAGCTTGGCAGCGTAGGACTGAGTATCGACCAATTGGTAAGCGACTGGCATCCACGAAGACCTCAAATACTGTACCTTTCCTACACCCACTCCACGGGACATTCCCGTTAAGATATACGTGAACCCGAAGCCGAACCCTCTATTGTTGGGGCGTGCGATCCAGGGCAAACGTGAACGCCACAGCTGTCCCCCGCCGAGCACTGCCAGCATCGAACTCATTGGTGCGACCAGGGAGTCATCACCGCCGAGGCCGAGGCGTTAGAGGCCCAGGTACGGAGTGGGGCCGGGCGAGGGCCCAACACGGTGCAGCGACAGGGCATGTGTGGACCCGACAGAGAGCGTGCGTGCGTGCACCACGGCTACTGCACTCAACTGAAGGTGAGCACAATATTGAGATGTTGCCACAGGGGGGGCTGGCTAGGCACGAACTCGAACGCGTTTCGCCACCACAAGACGACCTGGAAGAGGGCGTGTGCAGAACCTACTGGCCACAGTCTGAGAGAGCGCGGCTGAGCGCGTCTTGCCATTGCCAGAGACGCTGTATGGGGGTATGTTGAACGCTCCGGAGGCGAGAGGTATTTGCGAGACCAAGGAAGTGCGGCCTTGGGAGGCGATTCCCGAGTTGAGATGGCCATAAGAACGAACGTGATGGGCACAGTTGTCTGCCCTACAAGACGAGCCTGGCCGTCGAACATTCGGTCAGCCCGGCAGCATCGCCAATAAAACAGGCCACGCACCTCTTTCCATGCGTGTACTGCTTTCCACCATCTGGAATTGCCATTTCTAGGGTGAGTTGTCGAGTCTTGAGTACCAGCTTGAGTAGGGGTGGACTCGGTGGAGCGCGAGGTCTCGTCTCCGGGTTGCCCGAGCCGCTTGTCGCGTCTGTCACACATCCGTCACGCGCTGCCTCTGCGCTGCCACGCGTGTCTATCCTCTCTGCTCTGGCCGCACTGCCAGAAAACGTCGAATAAAAACGTCGCGCGTCCCCGTCTGCACTGGAAAGCATTTCGCAGCCTTCCCTCGACTGCCTTCATAATGAGGGGGAGTGTTGAACGTATGCGCGAGTTGTGATATATGGGATATCTGGATCAAGATACCTGACATTTTGGATGTTTTGGTGAAACACATCAGTTGTTCCAGAACAGTTTAGCACAGATTCTGACACTTGTTTACTTTACGCCAGAACCCTAAAACATAGCCGCTCTCTACATACTATGTCCCGAAGCCCTCAGCCATCATGTTTACCCAAATGCTCTGAGGTGAGCAGCTTACACCTTGAATATACCTCTAGTTGCGGTGCTCACCTGCATGCTCTGAAGCCGAGCTACTGCGTGCCCGATTTCCATCCCTATCAGCCATTTGGTTTACTTCAAAAATCGACGTGACTCCGATCAGAGAGAAGCACGCTGGTGGCTTCATTTGGAATTGAACTAGCGTCGGGTCATCGGAAGGCTAATAGCCCGGTGTCTGGCCATGCAGGGACGTGCCTATTGTGGAAAGACCCTGTCATCTTCCTATGATAACATGATTCTCCCTACGCCGCCATGACTATCTTGTTACAGAACAGCTGCAAGGCCGACTCAGCTACCAGTGAGTAAGTAGTAACTCATTCGAAATTGTAGTCTCACGTCTAACCTTCGAGAACCCACTAGTATGAGTGTGACACCGTGCGGTATGAGTGATTTTTCCATCATTCAACGACACGTACCATGAGTGACTTACCTACCAGGGGTTATACAAATAAGTGCCGTTATGAAATGGCCTTCAATTTGACATGACCTATCCATAAATGTGTGCTATCAGGTGCTGCGGGGAGCGACTCAATACTCTAAACCCCTCCTCCCCAAGTGGCCAAGCCTAGGCTTGAAGTTCCTAGTATCTGATTGCTTCAGCAACCCTAGAAGGCCTCATGACGGGTTCTTTGATAGTGACTAGAGTGAAGTTGTGGCACACCATGATTGGAATATATCTGTAAGTCTTCAACCTTTTCCCCCATGTAACGCAACTCAATATATTCAACCCTCCAATGTAGCTGGGAGTTCTTCACCACTCTCAATTACGAATGGAACGTCATTCGGGGCCGTATCCCCTACCGGTGGACGATATGGGTACGTGGTGAATGATGACCAGCACTTTACTTGTTTTTTTCTCCCACAGAGACCTCATACTGATTCTCTCGCTCGATAGATTTACTCCATCACACGCATGTCCGCTCTTACGAGTGTGATACTTAGCGCTGTTGGTATGAACGTCACGATACAAATCGACTGTCAAGTAGGCACTGTTACATGATGTCACACCGGTGTCTGGGTTCTGACCATCTGCGATCACAAGCCCTGGTTCTCCTCCCTGCTTGTGAATATTGTCTCAACATGTTTGCGTCTTCAAGGATGTAGCACTTAGCACCCGATTATCACCTTTTTCCTAGGTTTCTTGCTATGTGACTGTCGCCGGTTCCCTTTTCTCTCATTTTCCTGTCCTTCATGATCACTTTCGTTTCAGTGAACACGATCATCACCCAGTCAGTGGTCTTACATTTGCAAAGAATAAGCAGACCAATTCCATGTCGTTTCCGCACGAGGTGTCCGCGGACATAGAAAAACATCCAACGCGCCGTGATAACCTCAGCATCTACACAAATGAAGTGCACGAGAAACCAGACAGATTTCATCTCGATAGCAATCTGCATGGCGACGTATAGAAATGGGTTTTTCGAGCCCGCTGGTTGGAACCTCACCTCGAGGGTATCTCACCGTACTTCTCGGTACTGTAGGAACCTGTGATAATTTTTCTGGTGCAAGCATGTGTTACAATCTTGTATATTTTTGGTGCCCTACAGTAGTAATGGAATGTTGGAGGTTGAAAAGGTAGAACAAGACGAATCCATTGTGACAAGCTTAGTTAGCCCACTGAGTATCGGCCAATTGGTAATCCACCGCACCATAATTCATCCATAAAGACCTCAAATACTGTACCTTTCCTACACCAAATCCACGGGACATTCCCATTGAGGTATATGTGAACTCGAAGCCGAGCCTGTCGTTCTTAAGGCCTGCGAACCAGAGGGAGTACCGGCGAACGTGAACGCCGCAGCTGTCTCCGCTGAGCACACTGCCGGTATCGAATTATTTGGTTCAACAAAAGGCGTGGTCACCGCTGAGGCCGAGGCGTTAGAGGCCCGGGCAAGGAGTGGGGCTGGGTGAGGGCTCGACACAGCGCTGTGAGAGGACACGTGTGGGCCGACACAGTGCCGCGAGAGAACGCGAGAGAGTGCTTGCGTGCGTGTGGCGCGCGGCAATTCCACTCAACTGCAGGCGAGCGTAAGTTTGTGGTGATGCGACAGGGAGCCCGGACTAGGCATCAACTTGAACGCAATCCGCCGCCACGAGACGACCTGGGAGAGGGCACATGCAGATTCCACTGACTTCAGAGACAGCGTGTGGCTGAGCATGCCTTGCCGTTGCGAGAGACGCTGCCCGAGGGTGTGCTGTCGGCTCTGGAGGCGAGGGGCGCTTACAAGCCCACGGTGACACGGCCTCAGGAGGCGATTCCGAGGCCCTTTTAAGGCCAGATGAGACAACCGCAGACGAACCAGGCCGGCGGCCGCCCGAAAATCCAGTCAGCCAGGCGGCATCGCCAGTAGAATCTGCCACGTACGTCTTTCCATGTGTGCACCACCTCCCACCATCCGTAATCGCCATTTCGAGGGCGAGTCATCGAGTCTTGAGGTAGAGCACGAGGTCTAGGCTGGGGCCTAGACGACGCACTCGGCCATGCTGACCCACTGGTACGTGCTCTGATCGGAGGTGAGTAAGAGTAGCTTACATCTGGTTAACCACATGCTCTGAGGCTGAGCGCTGAGCTATCGCGCGTACCCGATTTCCATCTCTATCAAACCTTTTGGTTACTTTTAAAATCGCCATGACACCGATCTACAAGTCAGTCAGATGCTACGGTCATGACGCATGCTATCAGAATGTTTTTGGCCCGGTATCCGGTCATGAAGGGACACGCCCATTATGGAAAGACCTTTACTTTTACTCTTCCTAGCATGACCCTCCTTACGGCCGCCCATGGTTGTCTTACTACAGAGCAGCTGCAAGTCTGACTTAGCTACCAGTGAGTAGAGTGGCAATTCATCTGAAATTGAAATTGTCTCACCTTCGGGAACTCACTATGAGCGCGATGCCGTGCGGTATGAGTGGTTGTCTCATTATTCGGCGATACGTTACCATGAGTGACTCAACCACCAGGGGCTAGACAGATAGGAACCGTTATGAAACGACCTTCAATTTGACATGACCTATCTATAAATGTGTGCTATCAGGTGCTGCAAGGAACGACTCGAATACCCAAGCCCCTCCCCCCCAAGTGACCATACCTAGGCTTCGTGGTTCTGATTGCTTCAGGAATGGTCAACTTCCATGATCCTGCCATAATCGCACGGTGTGAATGTGCGTATACTTTGGCATATATTTATTCTCAACCCTAGAAGGCCTCATGATCGGTTCTTCCATAGTGGCTAGAGTGAAGTTATGGCACACCATGATTGGTATATATCTGCAAGTCTTCAATCTTTTCTCCCATGTAATGTGACTCAATATATTCAACCCTCCAATGTAGCTGGGAGTTCTTCACCACTCTCGACTACGAATGGAAGGTCATTCGGGGCCGTATCCCCTACCGGTGGACAATATGGGTACGTGGCAAATGCTGACCAGCACTCCACTTTGTGTTTTTCACACAGAAGCCCCATACTAATTCTATTGCTCGGTAGATTTACTCCCTCACGCGAATGTCCGCCCTTGCGTGCGCAATAGTTTGCGCTGTCGGTATGAACGTCACGATGCAAATCGACTGTCAGGTAGGCACTGTTACATAGTGTTTTACCCTGGCATTATGTCTGGGTTCTGACCATCTGAAATCACAAGCCCTGGTTCTCCTCCGTACTTGTGAGCATTGTCTCAACATGTTTGCATCTTTGGGGATGCAGCACTTAGCACTTGATTATGATCTTTTGCCTAGGTTTCTTGCTACGTGACTGTGGCCGGCGCCTCAACATTGATTGTTCTTCGTATGTATGTCATCACCTGTGCTTCCGACCTACTATTATCTCCCCAATTCAAGCACTTACTGGGTTTCCAGAATTGCGATTTGGAACAGAAATAAGGTGGTTATGGTGATGGCAATCAGTGTGTGGATGATCAACGCTGCATTCCTTATCCAAGGCAAGTTACCTCCTTTCAAGTTTGGGATTATACAAGACAGATGTGGGACGAACAGCTCTAGTACAGGTGCCGTGTCAATCTCAACTATGTGTGATTCTCTCTGCTTATCACTTCCATAGCTCCGCTCTAAATGGATTGACCACACCAAGACCTGTTCCCGTGCTGCGACAAATACTCTCACCTTTCTCTCTATTGCGACTACGGACATTGCTTTACTTCTTATCATGCTCGTTGGCTCGCTTCGCCTGCGCCATTACGGTGGTGGCCTTGGTCTGACCAATCTCCTCTGGAAACAGGTCTGTTGACTGTTCTCACAACTTGCGGTTGTTTCGGTTCATTGAGATGCTTTTCTTTCGTAAGGGAGTCATTTGGATTTCACTTGCTGTCGTTGCTGAGGTTCCGCCAGCCGTGAGTCTGTTAATTTCAGGCTCCTTTCCCTCTCGCTCATCTCCGTTTTACGTCTCAGGTGTTGATTCTTTTAAATCTAAATGGTAATTTCGTCCGTTTGCTGGCTACTTATAGTTGAACTTCAGGCTATCCCGGATATCAGATCAGCTCAACATTGTATGTCCATGATATTGGGGTTGGCCTCGATCTCTTATGCCTTTGTGCAACGTAGGTCTTTCAAACCCCCGCTCTACTCATAATGGCGATTGCTGCCACGCGGTTACACCGTTCTTTGGTAGACTATGCCTTCAAGTCGATGTACGAAGTTCTCCCTTTTCTTGCATTTCCTGTCCTTCATGACCATTTTTCCTTTCAGTGAACACGATCATCACATAGTTAGTGGGCTCGCGTTTGCAACAAACTAAGCGCGTGTCGTTTCAGCGCGGGATAGAGGCGTCTGTAAGCATCCAGCAGCATCCAGCGCCACGGATGGGCCGTGATAGCCGCAGCATCACAAATAACGAAGTACACGAGAAATCAGATGGATTCCATCTCGATAATGACCCACAGAGTGACACATTGAAATGAAAATTTCGAGCTCGCTGGTCAGAACTTTGTCTTGGGAGTATCTCATTGTATTCCTTTGTACCGTAGGAGCGTGTGACGATTTGTCTGGTGTATACCTGTACCATTATATTATATCTATTTGTAATGACTTAATGATGGAAGGTTGGAGGCTGAAAAGGTGGAAAGGGACGGAAAAGGAGGGCGCATTCAATGATATCACGACTGGTGGATGGAGACAAAAACCACTGACTCACTGAGTATAACATCCGGTATTATCGACAAGGTTATCAGCGGATATGAGAACTAGAATTTTAGAAACATGCGGGATGACTTGTAGTACGAAAAGGTCACAGGTCACAGAGAGATTTCCTACTATCCCATGGTATGAATCGATGATTTATTTCTCCGTTTATAGCGGCTTGTCAGTCCATGTGCGTGCGCATTTGTGGTAAGCTTAGTCAGCCCTGGACGAGTATCGGCAATTTGACAATTGGCCGCACTATGACTGCCTCGAAGACCTCAAATACGGTATCTTTCCCACACGCACTCAACGGAACGTTCCCAAGATATATATGACTCGCAAGTAAAAATAGTGTCTATATGTGGTCAATCATTGCTGCGGGCCCGCGCCTGCTGTGATCATATCACAGTTGTACTACTCAGACTGTAAGGCAGGTCGTAATGCATACAAAGTAGCCTTGGCCGTCATCTCTCGATCACTATATCGCGTTTCGTACTCACAAACAACATGGGTAGAATATTCAAGGGAATTCCTCGAAAGTTCGAGTTATCAAACCGTCCGCATGCCGTTGATGTACTCATGGTGCGTCGAGGCGTTACACAGCTCTCGACCCATAAAAAGAATAATGACACATTGTGAGTGACTTTTTGGGATTGAAATTTGATCGTCTTTATGACGTTTGCCCCGTTGGCATCCTAGGACCTTATCAATTCGATGATATCGAGTCATGGCATATTGCAACCGTAGCAAAGGTAGCACCGCTTGCCTCACACGTACTAGGATCTATAAATGTCTCCCATAAGATGCTGCAAGAGGCGATGTTACCTTACGCCCTCCACTCCACTTAGCCACACTATCTGCTGTCTTCCTGGATGACTAACTTCCGCGATCCCACTGTCGTCGCGCGGGATCAATGTGCGTGGTCATGGTGACCATGTTCCTGTGAGAAGGAAGCCTAACAATCTGGTTCATTGTATAGACACCGTGGTGAAGCTCTGGCATACTGTATATGGGACCTTCTTGTGAGCCTTCGATCTTTCACCCTTCCATCACGCAGTTTAACCATCGATTTGTAGCTGGGAGTTCTTCACGACTCTTGACTACGAATGGAGGGTCATTCGGGGTCATATTCCTTATCGTTGGACGATATGGGTTTGTGACGATCAGACATCGCTTTGATTCCTCTCCTACACTGGAGTGATTTGTTCACTTGATAGATTTACTCCATCACGCGTGTGGCCGGTCTCATGGGTGCGATTCTGAGCTTTATTAGTCAAGACGCTACGGCACCGCTCAACTGTCAGGTGGGTGCCGGGTGCCATTCTCACTGGGTTAGACCCCGATATTCACCGGCGATGACTTTAAGCTCTGGATTTCTTCCGAAGTTGTGAGTATCACAACCCCTTTTATGTGTCCTGATTCTCGAGGAGAAAAGTTGAGTCCTTGACCACCCGTCGTTCATAGTTCTTTTCCTATCTGTCGTTGGGCGCTGCCTCATTGTTGATTGTTCTTCGCGTGTAAGTCTTCATCCGTATTCCAGCTCTCCAAGTCAGTTGCTTATTGATGCTACTAGTATCGCAATTTGGAACAAACATAGGGTCGTTGTGGCGCTGGCGATTGGTGTTTGGGGGATCAACGCTGCAGCCCTCATTCAAGGTACATACACCATTCCTCTGTGCTGCAGGTCTTATGGAACCAACAAACGCGCTTTGGCGACAGGCGCTGCGCGGGTGAGTTATAACTTCAACTATTTTGGGTCCTCTCACCTTATCTCAGTCCATAGCTGCGCGCTGCATGGTTCCCCACCCGACGCACATGTGTAGTTACCAACACCACGGACAACGCACTCTCCCTCATTTCCATGGCCGTTACTGACATCATCTTGCTTCTTATAATGCTCTTTGGCTTGCTCCGTCTGCGGTATCACGGTGGTGGCTCCTTTCCCCTGGCGCACCTCCTTTTGCAACAGGTCTGGCGGTAGCTCTATAACCACTATCATTGACTGATAAGTTCTCGTTTCATCGGGGAGTTCGGCGCGGCCAAATTTGTACAAATGGATGTCGACTTGTGAAATTTTTCTTAAATTTGGACAACTTGCTGCGTTTGCATCGCTTGTGTAAATTTGCCCAAATAAAATGTTAGACCACATAATATAAGTAAATTTGTGTAGATCTACAATAATTACTGATACACATCCTTTATTTGAGTATATTCACATATTTTTAAGCATGCTGTTGCCAATGAGGATTTATAAATTTACACAAATTTGACAAAAAAAAACAGATATTTGGGTATTTTTAAGATGCCAGGACATACAATAGAGGTGTATCTACTATCATACTAGGGGGACATTCTGACATGCCATTGATATCAATCCCTGCATCTCCGAGGCTGGTCCGATCTACCTGACTCCCTGCACTGTCCAGTTTCCTGAGTATGGGTGAAATCTCAATAGAAGCAAAGAGAA
>QFEY01006284.1:0-15411 GCA_003316435.1 Russula virescens | reverse complement strand
CGTTGCGATTCTCCCGATTCCATTTTGGAGGTATTTCGAAAACAAGCACAAGCTTTCGATGAATCCCTCAAGAGTAATGACAAGTTAATGGCATACTTGAAACCAATCGTGCATATTCTCTCCACGTTCTCAGGAATCCTAGGAGGATGTGTTGGATTGGTCCGCTTTCGTCCCTTCTACAGGTCACAGTGCTATAAGTTTATAACATCCATTCCTTAGGTATTCTCGCCTGCGACGTTGATTTTTACTGGAATCGGCGTACTTCTGGAGGTAAGTCCTCTCACGGGTTCCTTCGTGTGTGCTCGCGTAACATTTGATTCAGACTGTGAAAGATGTTATCGCAAGCTATGAAACCCTTCTCAACCTCTTTGAACGCATCCAAATGTTTCTCGGACGTCTTGATCATTACACTGCAGTTCCACTCACACCGGAGACGACGGTGTTACTTGGCAAGATCATGGCACAAGTTCTCTCTATTCTTGCACTCTCGACTAAGGTAATGAAGGAATGGCGAATTAGTGGGTGAATTCATTCGATATATACGTTATTGGCTGACCATGACACAGAAAGGCTTTGGAAGAGACTTACAGGGAAAACGGATGTGGAGGACGCCCTTGCGCGGTTGGACATACTGACGAAAGAGGAGGCTCTGTTAATGGGGGCAAGAACTATGGAGGCTGCACTCCACCTCGAAGGGAATGCAGCCGTGACGGAACGTTTGTTTACTCCCTCACTGCCATCATTCATTATCGTCACTTAGATATGTCTACAGGGAATCGGTTACGAGCATGCCTGAGGACATGGCTCGCTTCTCCGAATCCTTCCGTTAATCATAATGCTGCGTTGGCCGCCCTGCATGAAGGAACTACAAGGTGGTTTATCCGAGACAGCAGATTCGAAAACTGGAAGATGGATGGGAATGGATCCTTATTGTGGATTTATGGCAACCGTGCGTTTTTCATACCGTATATCAGCCTCTCATGACTATTAATTGATCTCCGGGATTTTCAGCGGGATCAGGGAAGACTGTCCTTTGGTAAGTGATTTCACCACTGTTCCGATGATAAAAAGACTTACAATCGATAAGCTCGGCCATCATCGAGGACATCAGGCATATGCGAGAGTCTCACCAAGCTCTAATCGCATATTATTACTTTGATTTCAATGATCGTGACAAACGCGATGTCAAGGGCTTGCTGGCTTCCCTTCTCTTGCAACTCGCTGAAGACTCTAACCCTTGCTTGGATACTCTTTACGAGCTATACAAAACATGCCGTAATGGTTTGGAGGATCCGGGTGAGGAAGCACTGACACAATGCCTCAAAACTATTCTCGACCTTCCAGGACAAGACCCAGTCTACATTGTCATAGATGCTTTGGACGAATGTCCAAATGACTCAAAAACCCCATCTGCTCGTGACAAGGCCCTGTGCTTTGTGCAGAATATTGTCCTCTGGGGCCTTTCTAATCTATTTACCTGTATCATTAGCCGCCCCGAGGATGACATAACTGCAATTCTTAACCCTTTGACGTTGTCATCCCGTCACGTATCCCTTCACGAAGAAGGCGGTCAAAGGGAGGATATCAACAGTTATATCCACTTTTTCGTCCATCATGATTCCGAGATGCGAAGATGGAGTAATGAGGATAAGGAACTTGTTATCAACACGCTTTCCAAACGGGCCGCTGGCATGTGAGATACCTCTTTTACCGTATATAGGTTTTGTTATTCATCCAACGGATAGGTTTATATGGGCGCATTGTCAATTGGACTCTCTGCGCCGATGCTGCCCCCCGGATATTTATACAAAGCTGGATGAATTGCCTATTACTCTGGATGAGACGTACGAGCGGATTTTGCAAGGTATCCCTAGACAGAAACGGCACCACGCTAGTCGGCTTCTCCACTGCATGGTTGTGGCTGTTAGACCACTTCGCGTTGAAGAACTCGCAGAAATATTGGCAATCGACTTCGGTGCGAATGCGACGCCTAACCTTGGGCCAGCCTGGCAACCTGAGAGTGCGGAAGAGGCTTTGCTCTCCACGTGTTCCACCCTCATCTCCATCATCAAGGACTCGGGTACGAAAACTGTACAATTTTCACACCTTTCTGTCAAAGAATTCTTGACCTCTGATCGGCTTCAACGATCAAATTCCGAGGTTCTCCGCCACTTTTACATTTCTATAGAATCAGCACACACAATACTTGCACAGGCCTGCCTAATCACCCTACTGCAATTGGACGACCGAGTGGACAAAGAACAGCTCGCTACATTTCGTCTGGCGTTCTACGCTGCCCATAATTGGGTTGATCATGCCAGGTCCGGAGTCGCATCGCAGATCCAAGATCACATGGAACGTCTATTTGATCCCAGTGGACCATACCTTCGGGCATGGCTTTGGATACATGATCCAGACGAGGGGAACAAACGATTAATCAATACTCTTGATGAGCGTCCCTCACCGCCGAAGGCAACTCCATTGTACTATGCGGTGTCCTGTGGCTTCAGTGGGCTAACAGAGCGCCTCATCATTGCACATGCGGAAAATGTAAATGCTAAATGCGGTCGCTATGGAACTCCGCTACATGCAGCATCGAGCAAGGGGCACACTGACACTGTACGTGTCTTACTTGAACACGGAGCCGATGTGAATGCAAGAGATCAAGACGATCAAAGCCCCCTATTCGCGGCATACTATGCTGACGAGCTCGAGGTTATGCAACTGTTGCTAGAATACGGGGTTAACATGGAAACACAGAGCGCATTCTTCCTCGAGTCTATCTTCCACGACACACACGCTGAGGGGCAAGAAGAAGTAGTACAGCGCCTGTTACAGCACATGGACGTACAAAATAATATTGGCCATATGCCGTCGCACTTTATTCACACTTCGTAGTAGCATGGACCATATAGCTATTGCTAAATAATACTATAATGTTGGCCTTCTCGTTGCCTGTCTTTATTAGCTTGGTTTGAGTCAACGCCGTCCTTTTTCTTCTCCTTGGTGTAAGAATAGATGGCATGCTCATCCGTCGTGATCTTTTCATAGGCTTGATCCTTATCCTCATCTTTCCTTCGGTTTGCTATCAATTCCACGCCGTCATTCCTGTGATCATAGGCATGCCGTACGCGCGTAGTTTAGAACCAGAATACAAGTATTGAATGCTATGCCTAGATTGCTATTTGTGCTTTCTAGTGGCCAATCGCATTCTCGGTTTATCAGGGTAATGTATCTCACTGGCGGTAACGAGAATGATACCTAGTCAGGAAGGTAGGAAAGCTGTGCAGTATCGCCAGTTGCAACAACTCATTAGACGTGCGGAATGACCCGGAGACTACCCAGCCAGTACAGTAGTACACTGGCTACGTCAAAGTGCTGCGCTGACAAATGTTTCTCCGAATCCCATGGGCTCGCTTCGGCAGGAGTTATCTCAATATCATCAGGTGGACAAGAGGGCATCATATCAGAACAGTAACGGGCAGGTTAATGTAGATAATGACATGATCGGTAAGCGATTCCCGTCCCTTATAGATCGCGCATCCACAAAAGGACCAGTCCACTAAAACCACTTGACGTACGAGAAAGGCGCACAGTGGGTTTTTCGCCACATGGCTGAACCTTTCTGGTGATGCGTATAGAACAGGCAGCCGCCAGACATTGTCCAGACGCGTGTTAGGAAGTGTAATGCGCCTCGGCGATGTCAACAGCCGCTGGTGAAACTCACCTCGGCCTGAAATGAACCAGAGGGGATATTATCATGAGAAACTGACAATCGACCACCTTCCATGATCCTAGCCACAAAAACGCGACAATAATCGGGTTTTCGTCGTTAATCAAGACACCGTAGTTCGGGTCTGGCTGCCAGTGTAAATCGCAGAAATCAATCCGGATTTTCACAGAGCCGAGTTAACGCTCGCGACGTCCTACTGGTTGAAATGCTCAAGAGCCATCCTTAAATAAACGAAAACCTCGGTCAGGGAGATTATGCGTACAGGAGCCCTTTCGAGTAGGTCATGTGTGAAAGTTTGTTCGCTCCTTCCCGTCGCAGGGACAATACTACCATCGAGATAATTGTGTGGCTCAGCACAAGGTCTTCAGGGTAGCGCTTGGAGAACACCAAACCATGGTACAAGATCGAGTCGATTGAGAGGGAAGGAAAAGAGTGCGAAGACCTTCCAGACTGTATGCACGTAGAGCTGACGCATCAGAATACGGGTTGTACAGCGTACCGATTGTATCATATCAAGTGAGCTGCTGTACGGTATGGCGTACGGCACTTTCCGCAAGGTTATCGAGGCTGTGTTTTTTATTTATTTGTTCGTTGAACTGTGTTCTCAATTGCGACCCACGTTCACACAAACAACCTACATTCCTTTGCTGCTGTCCCAATGTCCACAAGCCATCATGTACTTAACTCTCCTGTCTCCAACTTTACCAACATATTTGAGTCCGCGACGAACGAGTACAAGACCATTACGGGACAGGATCTTGGAACACATCAATTCTCTGCCGTCCTCGAGGGCTTCGACTCGCCCGACCCCATCTTGGAGGTCTTCCGAGAGCAAGTGCAGTCTTTCGACAAGAGTTATAAGGGCAAAGAATGGTTGATGATATGCCTAACTCCCATCATCCATGTTATCTTTGGCGTTTCGGCAACTCTTGATGGTCTGGTAAGTCTATCATTCCTTCTATATTACATTGCCGTGACATCTACTTTAAGCCATTCTCTCCCGCACAATTGATCTTTACAGGGATTAGCATTCTTCTCGGAGTAGGCCTCTCTGTGATTCCTTGGTTTGCACCCTCATAACGTCCGACTCAGGAGGCGAAGGATGTTATCGCGAGCTACCATATACTCGCCGATCTCTTCGAGCGCATTCAATTTTTGCTTCAGCGGCTCAAGAATTATACAGCGGCCCATCTCACCCCAGAGCTGACGCTGTTGCTCGGGAAGCTCATGGCGGAGGTTCTTCGTATCCTCGCGTTGTCGACCAAGGTAATGAAGGAGAGGCGGATTGGTGGGTTTGTTCGTCCTTCACACTCTGCCTTAGCTGACCATGACACAGAAAAGTTTATGAAGAGGCTCGTAGGACGAATGGACGTCGAGGATGCACTTCAACGATTGAACTTGCTCACGCTAGAGGGCAATCTGATGACGACAACGACAAACGTCCAGGAAATACACGGAGTCCGTGAAACGGTAACGGAGATAAGAGGGGTGGACCAAGGTGTTAGCGACGATGCTAGGGCAATCGGAGAAACATCGCGCCATATTAATCAGGATGTGCGTACTGTGAACGATAACGTCCAAGTAGCTGAACAACGTGCGTAACACACTGTCACTTTGAGCAAGTGCTGATCTTTTCCCGTCTTCGTGAAACAGATACTATCGATCAACTACGTGTGTTCTCCCGATGCGTCATTTATCATTGTCGCTGAGACACGCTCACAGGGAACCAGTCACGAGAGAGGTTTCGAGTATGGCTAAGACCTCCGAATCCTTCCAAAAATCATAATCTTGCACGCAACACCCATCACGAAGGGACTGCGGCATGGTTCATTGGAGGTACTATATTTGAGGAGTGGAAGAAGAATGGCTCCCTCCTCTGGGTCCGTGGCAACCGTACGCTTCTTCTTGGCCTTTCATGATCGTAGATTGACTCCGGGGTTTTCAGCGGGATCGGGTAAAAGTGTTCTTTGGTGCGCTCTTCCACGACTGCCTTGATGGTAGGAAGCTTACATTGTCTTTAAGTTCGGCCATCATCGAGGACGTCAAGCGTATCCCAGAATCTGGTTCTGCCCTGGTCGCGTATTATTATTTTGACTTCAGGGACGTTGCCAAACGTGACGTATGGGGCTTACTCACTTCCGTCCTCATGCAACTCGCCGAAGCCTCTGGCGATTGTTGGAACACACTCTCTCAACGCTATGCCGACTGCAAAAATGGTTTGGAACGGCCGAGTGAAACTTCTCTTATCGAATGCCTTGAAAGCATGCTGGGCATTCTGAAACCAATCCCGGTCTATATTATCGTGGATGCGTTAGACGAATGTCCGGATCAAAATGGCACTCCATCCGCCCGCGAGAAAGTTCTGACCTTTGTGCGTAAACTTATCCAGACGAACCACTCCAATCTATTCGTTTGTATTACAAGTCGACCCGAGCAAGACATTACCGATGTTCTCAATCCCTTGACATCTTCGTCGTGTCGTGTGTCCCTTCACGAGGAGAGCGGTCAAAAGGACGATATCAACCGATTTATCCACGCATTTGTTCACTCGGACAGGACAATGCGTAGGTGGAGAGAAGAGGACAAGAATCTCGTTATCGAATCGCTCACTGAATGTGCCGGAGGCATGTAAGGCGCCTTGTTTCAAATTTCTAGAGATTCTTGTTCACAATTTCGAGCAGGTTTAGATGGGTGTATTGCCAGTTGGACACCCTACGTCGAGGTACGCCTTCAAGTATCACCAAGGTTCTAAGAGAGCTACCAACTACTCTCGATTACACGTACGAACGGGCGCTGCAAGGAATTCCTAAAGAGCAGCGGAACTTTGCGCAGCGGCTTTTCCAATGCTTGGTTGCGGCTGCTCGGCCGCTTACCGCCGAAGAGCTCGCGGAGGTATTCGCAATCGACTTTGACTCAGATGCGGGACCTAGTCTCAGGGTGGACTGGCGCCCTGGAAATCCAGAAGAAGCTTTACTTACTTCGTGCACCACTCTTATCACCATCGTCGACAATTCGGGTTCAAAAGTCGTTCAGTTCTCTCACTTTTCAGTGAAAGAATACTTGACTTCTGAACGCCTGCGGGAGACTGAGGTCCAAGACATTCGCAGATATCACATTTCTACTAAAGCCGCCCACGCCGTTCTCGCGCGAACCTGCTTAGGAGTGCTGCTGCAGTTGGATGAGAAAGTCGACAAACAGCGGCTTGCGTCATTTCCTCTGTTGTCCTACGCTGCTCAGTACTGGGTCGATCATGCCAGGTCCAAGGAATTAGAACACCAAGACTTAATTACACGACTATTCGACCCCAAGGGACCATACCTCAGGGCATGGCTTTGGATAAACGATATTGACTCGAACATCAAACGAACCACGGACGACCTCGATGAACATCCGTCGCCACCTGAAGCAACACCACTGTATTACGCGGCGTTATGTGGTCTCCGTTGGGTGATGCGATACCTTATCACCGCGTACTCAGAAGATGTAAACGCGAAATGTGGTCGCCACGGAAGTCCGCTGCACGCAGCATCACACAAAGGACATGTCGCCGCCGCGCGTGTGTTGCTTGATTTCAATGCTGACGTGAACGTGACAGACAGATACCGGAAAAGTCCCTTATCGGTAGCATATGACGGCAAGCACGCCGAGGTTGTGCAGCTGTTGCTGGGGCGTGGGGCGAAAATCGAAGGATTGTTCGACTACCGCGGGCATCTATTGCACAGGGCATCTGCAGACGGAAAACTGGAAGTCGTCCGACTGCTGCTGCGTCGCAAAGCCGATGTGAATGCAAAGAGCGACATTGACTGGACGCCACTGCACTTCGCATCGAGCCATGGACACCTCGAAGTCGCGCGGCTCCTCGTAGAGCACGGGGCAAACGTGAATGTACAAGCCAGGGACTACAACACTCCCATGCATCTGGCGTCGCGATGGGGACACAACGAGATCGTGCAGTTATTACTAGACAATGGTGCTGAAGTACACAACCAGGGAGATGAGAATAGTACGGCGCTCGAGACGGCTAGTGTGTCTTGGCATAAGAAGATTATAGAACTACTGGGGCGATATGTCATCAGGAGCGAATAGTCAGGTGTGGCATGACATGTATGGGATTCTTTATACTTATCACTCAACATCGACCAATATTTTTTCCTTGGGAGCAGGTTTGGTCTCTTTTCCATTACCACCAAATGCAGAAGTCACATCATGTAGACATTCAAGGCCGTAGAATATCATATCTTTTTGGAGTAGCATGTCATCCTTCTGTGATAATATCTATGGGAGGTGAACTCAACAAGTGCCCTTAACTACTATCTGTCATACTTGGCTAAGTCACCTGGAATGTAACTCGACCCCATCCGAGGGGGCGAGATGCGGATGAGTATATATGCGCGATACCACAGTAATTTCTGGGACCTGCAGTGCCGGCAGTACGCCCGAGCGTGCGATTACGCTGCTAGACGGAGATGCAGCACAGTTGTCTCGAACTTAATCAGACCAAGAAATCCGGTTGCTGGCTCAGTGGTCATATATTCGAAGGTTCTTTTCCATGCAAAGACGTATCCTCCATCCTTATCCTTCCACAGACATCAATGGTACTAATACCAACCCTGGTAGATATGTGAACTTAGCCTCGTCATGCGAAGTGCGCCATGGCCACCCGTGACGCCTCAGAATGAAGACCGGACTACGCGAGAAGAAAGATGCTGCGGCCGCGGGTGGCATCACTAGAAAGGTATGAGTTTAGGATCGGGTGCGCGGAGGCCGTGGCCGTCGTTTGGTGCCTACGCCTGGTAAAGGCCTGGACCGACCTTGAAGATGGTGATCGGGACATCTGTTTCATCCTTCGACCTGGAATTCGACGCTGATGTCCTCTTGGAAGAGCTTGAATGCTTGCGGAGCTGAAACCTCGATAATGTGACTTGCCAGGCTCTTTTTTCCTTGACGCACCCACGGCATACCCGTTCGAGAAGTCAGTTTTGATATGATATATGATGCATACTGGACCCGAATCGGCAGATCTCATGGTGTTGCGATACTCCGTACACGATGACTCGGTCTCGGCCTCTGAATTAACTACATATTCACGCGATCCCCTTGAAGTTACTGTAAGCCACCGAGTAGTTGCCCGGCGGGCAGTGACAGTGGCAATGGCTGGGGTCGATGGTCTGAGTCACATTTGGCCTTGTGAGATTTTCTTGGGAAGTCGGCTGTATTGGCCTGCACAAGGTGGTAAATTGGGGTGCCTTCTGAGGCGCTCTGGCCGTCGTCTGGGTCAGCAGAATATCCTGTTCTGTGGTATTGTGTACCTCATTGAATTCAGCGAGTGTCCAATTCGGTCTATCAGCATTTCCAAATGCGGTACTCACAGTGAGCGCATTATTCTGGAATCGTGCGTCCCATCAAGATATCTATCATTGACATTTTGAAATGCCCACGGGTCTTATGTTCTGATGGAAGCTAAAATGGAGGACAATGACGCTGCGGAATGCGGGCTAAGACTGCGGTGGGTTAAGAGGACGACCAGATAGCCTGCGCCTACGCTCATCGATACTGTACTCAGGCTGTCAGTCTCGTGGGATGTCATGTTCTCGAGTGTTCGAGGCTGTGCTGCGCCGCGCCTGGGTGACGGCTGGTGCCTCGCCGAGCGCCGTGGCGGAGCTCGGCCGGGAACCGGGGAGATTCCATTTTTAGAAGGCGGCGGACTGGAGGCGGTCCAAGTACATTCATTGCTTCATCGTAATCCCACTGTCTCCCATAATTCACCTCTCCCCACAACCACCATCTATCTACTCGCTCGTCCCACAAACACTCTTCGTTATCATAAAATACATACACGCTGCATTCAATTCAAGCGACTTGATGGAACGACATGCCCGTTTCTTTGACACATTCAACAACATCTTCCGTCGTGGACAGAGCTCGTCACAGAGCCCACCGGGGAACGAGCGAGTCGATTCCGTCCCCCAACCATCTGGTGTGCTTGACGCCCACTTCCATTCGTCAGAACCAGTTGAACGGGTATATTCACTGGCGGTCTAGCGTAGATGACGTCTCACTGACCTCATTGAACAGGAACGAGGCCATCAAGTGACATCCTTGCCCAGCTCGGTCACTTTGCACGCTGTGAATGAGGACGTCGACATGCTCATTCAAGATTCCCCGAGTGATACACCCTCTTTCAACACGTATACAGCTTACGCCACCTCCGATTTATCACACTTGACTTCGTCGCCACATACGAGCGCTCATGCCACCCCGTCCCATTCAGTCGACTCGGAAGTGTTTGAAGGTGCACACTCCGTACTTATAGACATGGATGCTCGTAGCGACACTTCTATGCCACCTCTCTACGACGCATCAGATTCGGAGTCTGAGGAGGATCATCTTCGCCACCGTGGGTATGACTCAATGTCCGAATCGGACGCCGACGCCTACGATGTAGAGATGACCCTTCTGATGGATGATGGAGATATGTCTGACGACGAACACATCCCTTTACCAAGCGATAGTACACCAATCCAGCTGTTTATTCCACCTGTGGCGGACAACAGCAATAGAGACCACCGGCATGTTGTGGTCGAGGAAGTCGAGGATGAAGAGCAGCAGCGGACTGGTGAGCGAGTGCCTTTATGGCCTGGTTGTAATGACATGCCTACTAATGCGATTTCAGACACTACACCGCGGATGGGGGACGGGCAGTCTGCCTCGTCATCACACGTCGAAGCACCCCCACATTGGCACCCTCATCCCCACCCTCATCCCCACCCGCATCCCCACCTTCACCCGCACCCTCACCAAGACATGCAATTACCTCATCCACCACAGCCAGACAGTGGCGTTCGTCTCCCCAATTTCCCACCCATGCCTAATCTTCGTGCGCAAGGCCAGGTTGAGGGTCAGGTTCCTCTTCCGGGCCTCCGAACTCTCTTTCAACCTCTCATTGTGGAAGCTGTCGCGCAAGCTGCTGAGCGTTTCCGTATGGCGCAAGGTACAGGTGACCCCGCTAACGGCCAAGGACCAGCGACTGGCCCCGTGGCTCCCATTGTGCAGGTTACTTTCGATGTTCCAGTGTTCCGCGTTCCTCCGGAAGCTCAGACAAGACAACAGCCCCAAGCAGAGGCACAGCCAGATGTGGATACACAGAACCAGGCCGACATAGATGCTGCGCCACTGCCGAGACCTGATAATCCAAATCCAAGGATCTTCAACGACAACCCACCCACAGCTCCCCCGCCGAATCCTTTTCCCGATGCCACCGATACCATGCCACCTATATTTCGTCAACTGTTCGAAGCTGCCTTTGATGATGGTCCCGCAGAACCAGATGGCGATGGTCAACAAACCGGTGCAGCTCCACCCGGATGGGCTGGCCTTATGGGCTTGCTTTTCGGTCTCGGCTTTGGCGCTTCACATGAACTTCATCGCGAGGATCCTGTCAGGGCAAGAAAACTCGTCAAGGGATTGGAAGCGGTGAATACCGGTCTGGTAAAGAGGATGCGGAAAATCAGTGAGGGTACTGCCGACAGCGCCATCTGTGCTATCTGCTGGGATGCACTCCTGGAAGAAGATGCTGAGATCACGCCGGATACGGCCACGGGTGGGCATATATGGACTGCAACTTCCGATCATGGACAGCCAGTCAGGCAAGAAACTGATGCAACTAATTCCGCAGAACCTGAACCTGAACCGGAACGAGAACCGGAGGAGCCTCTACCGAGAGTAATTGCTTTGCCATGCTCGCACGTGTTTCATAGCGCATGTCTCGTACCGTGGTTCTCGCGGCCAAAGCAGACGACGTGTCCTACGTGCCGATTCAACGTAGATCCAGATAATTTAACGTACGAGCCGCCACGTCGGGCTCAGAACGAGACTCGTCAACAGCAACAGCAACCAATGCCACCGCAATCAGGTGCTCCTCAGCAGGAAGGACAACAGGAATCACCTACCGACGATGTTCCGCCCCTCCAAGCTGCCCAACAGCAAGATGGACAACCTTTGCCCCCGCCTCCTCTACGGCGAACCATCTTTGAGCATACCTTCACGATCCCCTTTCCTCCCCGTGCATTCCCTCTTCCACACTTGCAAGCAGGGAATTTACCTCCTCAACCTCAGCCAGACATGCATCCACAGGGTACTGGCCAACAGAATCCCTTCCCGATGCCTCCTACGGCAATAGACCCTTTGTCGCCCATGGTATTTCATCGCACTCTACAGAACTTACGACGTCAGTTTGTCCCTCCCACACAAGACCCTACGCAGCCACCTCCAAATGTTACCCCTACACAAGAGGGTTCCAATCCGTCATCCCCAGTTCCGCCGCAACCTCAGGCACAACCGCCTGTGCCAGGTCTACAGCCGCCACCACAAGACGGCCAGCGGAATACTAATGGCATACCGCGCTTCCCCGGACTGTTCCAGTTTGATCTCCCTCAGATCGTCCGCATGCCGGATGGGACATGGCTTTGGTCTGCCCCGTTGGTTGGCTTCCCGACACCCGCGACTGCTGCCGCATCCCAGGCGCCGCCACGCCCTAGCGCACCGAAGCGAGCATGGGTACCGCCACCCCCGCCTGGCCTTACTCTGCGTCAAAGGGTTGAACAAGGCGAACGCGAGCAGGGCCTACGTTGTGACGACATGTCCTGTGGGCTTGGGCCATCGGACGATGACCCGGAGCCGACGGCGGACTTCGGACGTGTTGTTATCAACTCGCTTGGAGACGGCGCGTCGGGGTGTCACCACACGTTCCACCCAGCGTGCCTGGTGAGCGCCGAACGCGTCGCGGGATGGGGCCCTGATAATGAGGGCGAGCGAGAGCGTGCAGGCGGCTTGGTTGAAGTAAGCTGCCCCGTGTGCCGGGCTGTTGGCGTCGTCCCACGCAATGATTGGGAGAAGGGCGTGCTATCGCTCGCATGAGGGGTAGGGCAAGTACTTTCCCTTTCCCTATTATATGGATTCTTCTTTGCATGTTTAAATGGCTTTGTCTTGTTATCTTCCGATACCTTCTGCCGTATCATGTTTCCATTGTGACCCATATTAGCCTTACCAACGGCACGAGGCAGCCTCTCTCCTTAGTTTATTCCAGCAAAGTAATTATTCTCGCTTTCACAACCCATGTAATGTCTCTTCATTCCATGTATGACAGAACTTGTGACATCATAAATTCATAATCGACAAGCCACTCTCTATCCAACACCACCATGTCGATCAAATATCTCACCGCAAGACTTGCGCAACAAGTAAGCCTTACTGTAAATTGAACGGGAACATTTCCCGATAGACTCAAATTCTTAATAGATCGATGAAGAGCTGATGAGCACAGCCGGAGCGTTCAGTATCGATCAGGCAAGTTGTAACCTGACTTGTGGCTATGCCTTCGCCTCAGAAACCTATGACACCGGCATAGCTTATGGAACTCGCGGGTCTCGCGTGCGCCCAGACACTCGCAACTGTCTATGGAAGAGAAAGATATCCCCGTGTGTTAGTTTGCTGCGGACCAGGGAACCAAGGTGGCGATGGGCTGGTCGCTGCACGACATCTGGGTATCGTCGTTGTCCCGATGGGCGTGTAAGTGGGTGCCAGTGCGCGGCTGACTTTTCGACCTCAGGCATGTTTGGATACAAACCGACGATATGGATCCCAAAGGTGTGATCGGCTCCCTTCGAACGCCTCTCCCCGAACAATGGTTAACGCGATTGGGATCAACAGATTGGGTCGAAAGACATATATAAGGTCTGTCCGTGTCCTCCACTAGTCCGTATAATCGTATCCTGACAAAAAAAAACCACCCGTCCTGTCCGCCCTTCTGCCTTCCGCAGCGTCTGCACGCTCAGTGCACAAACATGCACATCCCAACTCTCCCCACCGCTTCCGACGCAGACCCGAAGCTAGCAGAGACGACGCTGTCGACAGCGCTCGCAACGAGCGACGTCATCCTCGACGCGATCTTTGGCTTCTCGTTTAAACTACCCGTGCGCGCTCCGTTCGACGCCGCGCTCCCACTCATATCGCGCTCCGGCTTGCCAATCGTGTCTGTCGACATCCCGTCCGGATGGGACGTCGAGGGCGGCCCCGATGCGGACGTGGGCTCGGGCAGGCTCGTGTTGTATCCGGACGTGCTCGTTAGCCTTACGGCGCCGAAGGAGGGAGTTCGAAAGTTTGCAGGACGTCATTTCCTCGGTGGACGATTCGTGCCCAAGTAAGTGTACACTTGCAGAATGCGTGGCTCTTTTGCGTTTGAGGGGAGGCGCGCGGCTCTTGGGGCCCTTACTTAACTTTTTTTTGTTTTACAGGTCTCTGGAAGAAAAATACGAACTCAATCTCCCGCAGTATCCTGGATTCTCGCAGATTGTCGAATTACCCCAGCAGGATGCAGAGTCTTCGCAGAAACTGTAGGACGAAAAAAACTGTATATTCTATATGGTGTTCCACACTTCCACTGTTCAACAAGTTCTTCTGCCACCAAGTCCCGCGAGTTATTTTCGATTCGCAGCCGTGCAACCATCGCACGGATGGCATCAAAATTGTCTACGTCCTGGCCACGAAGTAGCACCTTACTCTGTCTCCTCCAGTGCTGTACTGTTTAATCTATCCTTATCTTTCCATCGCCAGTCCTTCACACACGCGTGATCGTATGGGATCAACTACACAAATTTACCTATACCCGAGCCGAGCAGTCTTCAGCACTCGCTAGTGTTTCAGGCAATGACCGGTACAACCTGCCGTGGCGATGTCGGTGGCATTATGCGCCACCCATACGCCTCCTCCGAGTCTGCTGGTAGAAACTAGAAACGAGCCAGCACTTCTATTCGCGCCAGAGTCCGCCTCTCGAACCTTCGTCCTGCATTTTGGGATGGTTCTCTGCGGCCTATGACCTTGGTCGTGCGTATGAAAGTCGTTGATTCAACATTTGCCGTAGTGCGGAGCCGGCCTCGGCAATACTATGCACAGCGTCATGTGGATCTACCGATCATGCCATCACTATGCATCACTGGCAGTGGATCGTACCAGGTACCGTCGCGATACTAGTACGTTACGGACCAAATAAAATCCGGGTGAGTCACGATCAACTTGCAATTGATTTTTTCTATGTCCGTGAGATTTTATGCGTGTATTTCCTGGCCGGAATTTGATCACTAACGCCGTATACGCCTGCTCTCTTACTACAGTAGTAGTAGTAAGAAACTGTTGGGTCTTCCTTTCCAGATTATGACGGGTGCCGGGGAAACACTTCTCTCCCCGCCACATATGAACCACTCAAGCTGTAAATGGCCTTTGCTGATGAGTTTCCATGATGGGCCACCTAGGCACATATTCTTAGGCAATGCCGCAATGCCCCTCAAGTCTGTGTCATAACACGGGGGTAAGGGGGCTTTGTTGATACGAATTTAGGTGAAGGCTTTCTCTCCTGATCATGGGAATGATATCCAAAAATTGTGAGGGGTGCTTGAATTATTAAGTCACGTTGTGTGCTTTCATCGACAGACGTAGTAATATTGGACTCGTATTTGAGATGACCTGGGAATCATCCAGAGTGGTAGAGGTTCGTCAACCATGCATACCATGGCGACACTATTTGAATCAAACACGTGGGTTCTTTTGGACGTTACCGTACTTCATCCCACCATGCATCACTATGATCTGATGCATATCATCAAGGCGGCATCCCGGATAAGGTG
>QFEY01006277.1:0-19693 GCA_003316435.1 Russula virescens | reverse complement strand
AAGCCAGCGACCCGCTCGGTAGATCGCGCCAGCGCTTCGATCGTATCACAACCCAGTGGACACGTACGACTATCCTCGTCTTCATCAACGGTCAAACACACGCCCACCGTCCAGTCAAATTCTAAATTGCAACCTGCCTCTGGCCCTTCGATTGCCGGATCGCGCGCTATGGCGGGGCCATCAAGATCTATGCCGGGGTCGTCTTCGTCAGCAGCGGGCGAGGATATCGTATATACTGATGGCGCATGCTCGGGAAATGGGCAGTATGGGTCTGTTGCAGGAATTGGCGTGTGGTGGGGTCGGAATGATAGTCGGTATGTGCTCCTCCCCGTGACAGTGATACCCACTCATACCGGGCCTGGTTGTAGAAACTTATCCGAACGCTGCCCTGGCCGACAAACAAACAACCGTGCCGAGTTAATTGTACTCCCAATTCCTCAATGTTGAGCCTATCCTCTAACGCATGGGCTATCCAGGCCATTATCCGCGCGCTCGAGACTACCCCCATATCTTCCGTGCCTCTAGCCATTAAATCCGACTCGGAATATGCCATAAAATGTAGTTCTCTGAATTCTCGTATCGCTCCTTCTCATCGAATGTGTAGGTTTTACTGACTGGCTACCCGGCTGGCGCCGCCGTAATTTTACTACCTCCACCGGAACTCCCGTCAAGAACGTAGAACTCATAAAGTACATGGATGCCCTACTCTCCATGCGGTTACGATCTGGACAGCAAGTCCGGCTTGAGCATGTACGTGGTCATGCTGGCGAGGAGGGGAATGAGGGCGCAGATGCACTGGCTGTCAGTGGAACAAAGCTACGAGAGGTAGAGGAGCCAGATTGGGACGCATTGAGGCTTCGGCTCGAAAGGGAACCCTTTCTAGGAAGAGTCACCACTATAGAGCGTGCAGATGCATCTGTAAGTCATTCCTAAACTCTGGGTCGGTGTTAGAGGTCACTCAGGGCGCTCATCGGTAGATTTATGCTGACATGTTACTTGATGAGAACGATCTTCTTGCAGAGCTCGAGGCAGACTAAAATCTTCAAGTTGTCTTCTTACATTACAATGCGTTCTCATGTATGTCCCGGCGTGATGAAGCAGACGCTTGCACTCTGCGTCGCTGATTTGTATTGTAGTCGCCGTAGTGTGACCGACCAAAAGCATTTGCTCAATAGTTTGTGCTAGTATGATATCCGGTCACTGTGTACCCCATACTCGCAGTGTTGGCGACAAGGAGTACTAGTATAATCCAAGATCTCTGCTCTGATCTTTTTGCGTTCCTCGTTTACGACCAATGAGGACACCGGCGCATGAGTCCTCGCTAACAGCAAGGAAGGCAATAAAAGACCACGCTTTCGGCTAGCGTATGATGGATCGTACTTTAGCTAGTCCAGAACTTGCAGAGATTTGTAAAGGCACAAAGTTCGTTTATCTCGCTGAGTCGTATAGTCATCAGGCAGATGTCCAACTACTTTTCTTTATTTTTTTGTGATTTTTGCAATTTCTCATAAAAAATACCAAAAATACATATCATCTACTTGCCAGACTAGCTCCTGAGCAGTTCTCAAAAGCAAAAGTACATCCATATTGACAAGTAAATCCACTTCAAAAAGTATTATGGCCAGGAAAAGGGACACATATTCCAGACCAGTACTTAGTATGTTGCTCCCACTCATCATGTTGATGCAATCCAACCAGCCAAATGTACTCTTACAGTAATGTACAAGTAAATGATATGTATTTTGGCAAGGAGTCAACTACTTGTCAAACATTTACTTGCCATACAGGAAATTAATGAAAATTGGCAGAAAAGTAATTGGAGATGTTCGCAAAGTCGCAAAGATGAGGTTCATTCCCCCTCGACACCACTTGGGCTATCTCTCTTTTATCTCAATCAATTGTGCTGTTCCGTCGCTGAGATAAAGGCTTTCGGCCCCGGTGCCACTGGGACTGAAGGGGTTTATAGTTGGCCAGTGGACCGTTCCTCCTACGTCAATGAAGTAGATTCCCGACACGGTTTGCTCTATGGGCTTGATTCGCACGCATTCTATCAAGGAGGATGGCGTCCTGCTGTAAGGTAAACCAGCAAGTTATGTGTAGACCGGGACACAGCAGCGACAGCCGAGCGCCACTGATGCCCTTGCTTCAAGTTCCCTCTTCCTTATCGACAACCCAACACTGCCTCAATTCCAATGCAAGAACACGTAGTTTCCTACTCCTCTATCCCGTTAGCATTGCCCTATGCTCGCTTACACCTTTCGGTAATCAAGCAGATACCCTCGCCTGTACATAAAATTATCATCCCCTGCTCGCTACAGGGCGAGCAGCTCTGCCAGCTCAGCCCAGCTCCGAGACCAATCTCAGTCTTTGTCTCGATTCTGAAGCTGTCCGTGCATGCGTTCTCTCTCCTCTCCTCTCCTTTTCTCTACCCCTCCGCCCGGACTTCACCTCCTTTAACACCCTTTGTTCACGCAGCCGACCTACAATGTTCTATTGGTGGTCGCATTTGTGAGCCCGTCCTGGGTCATGTGAGCACCGCAGCCCGAAATGGCTGGTGCGCTCCAGGCGGGCTGTAGGCGGGCGTCAACACATATGAATCATTCATTGTCTGTGCCTAGATGCTCACTTCCTGGGTGAGCGTACTTGGGCTCTGCTTGGGCGTATGCACGGGTCATCGATGCGTACGCGGCAGTGGGGGACTCGGAATTGCTCGGTAATACATGTGGACGTGTGAGTCGGCAACTCCTCTTCCTGTTGATAACAGTACTTTGTGATTACAGCAAGCATGCTGCGGAGTAGGTGTAGTTACGCTACTCCGCTCACTCTTCCCCGTATGTGAGTCCTCAGTGTATGATCTTCTGCAGGGTCAGGGATTCTACGCCGTTACCCACGGACATATCACTTTCTGTGAGCATGTACCATTCAAGGTATTAATTAGCCCTCGTGACCGGAGAAGCGTCTCAAAAACACGGTGCGCAAGTGATTAGCATGTACGTACACCCTCCGATATTTATCCGGTCCTTCTGACAGCAAGAGAAGGTTCTCATAGTCCCTGCTGTGTAAACGTTTACCGCATGGACAAGCTCCAGTGAGAACGTACGCCGTGCAGTACCGTACAGGACTTGGCGTGGCAGCTGCGGATGGGATCGATTCGTGGTCGGTTCTAGAGCCGGTGCCGGGGGGGAAGGGTTTTGAGCGTGGTGATTAATTAAGGCAGGTCATATGAACAGTCGGCACACATGCTTTTCTACATGGGGATCCGAATTCATCGGCGGAAGTGGTTCCGTTACCATTTGTCATGTCATTCCATGACGGGTTCCTCTTTGTCGCGGCGGCGCTCTGTCCACCTGATCGTACACGCCACCAGCCTCGCACTCTCTTATCACGCTTCTTTGCGCCGTGATGGTGGGCGTTGGGACGGGAGCTGGGTACGAGACATTGTAAGTTCGTCTCCGATAACCATATTTCTGGGAGCTTGGAAAGTATATTTAGCCATCCCTGGATCTTGTCTTCTGGCGGGGATCGCGATCGGATCCAACTATGGCAAACGAATGTCATGGTAGTAGCCATCCTCGATAAACGTTGCATCAGGAGCAGTGCCCAGGGCGAGTGGTGGGCTTTCAGTTGGCATTGGCACGGCGGACAAGTGCCAATATAATGGGTTCTTATCATGATGTGCTTCAACTCGAGAGCTAGACCATTTGGCTCAGCCGTGATGTAGTTTGCTATGCATTGAGAAATTCGAATATACTTATCAACTCTCTTTGGTTCATTTATATCGTTGGCAGTGCCAGTCGTCAGCCCTGATTGACTAGAGATAAACAAAGTTCACCAATAGATTTGGAACATAACAGCGCTCTGAGCGCTCAGATGGGCGCAATTTGTCTCCGTCCCCTCGTGGTGTCCTTATGTCGTCCCTATGTCGATGCCAGTCCCAGGGCCTTATTTGCGCCATCTAGACGCAACCCTGGGTTTCAAACTCTCACCCGTCACAATAACGGTCGGTCGCTGGGCTACAGGTGTGTGTATAATTTGACCGTCCTCATCACCACCACCAACCGCGAATACCACCACGGTCAGTGCAAAGTCATGAACAAGAACGGTCGCGACGCTTTCGACCAGTTTGATACGCATGCACCCACCCCGAATGGTGTTCCTCATAACCTCGCCAGTCAGTGGTCTTCACCGGTTGACGTGTTAAGGGGAAGATGTGATGACTGATGATACGGCCCAAAGGCTCGTCCCAAAACACTTTCCCACAGTATGGCGCGCCCCAAGTTCCAACACCATCTGCCTTCACCACGACCCCAGTAGTGCCACAAGGGCGTAAGTCACATCGACCAACCTTCTTTTTCATTTCCACCTACTCTGATATCCTAGAGTTCCGTGCTCCCGCGCCCTCCGAGTCTTTTGATCGCCGTAGAGGTCCTCAGCCTCACCTCGCTTTGAACGTTCCCCACCCTGTAGAGCAGCCGCGCTCTGGCCTGGACGGTGAGTTTATATCCTAATTTGTGGAGCATATCTGACCTTTTTAGGTCGTCCCTCTCCATCGGACCCCCCTCAATGGGTCCCTGGAGACATAAGCAGGAGTGGAGGACTTCCGCTTCAAGTTTCGCAAGGTCGTTCGGGGGACTATGTTGATATAAGTTCGTCTGCGAAACACGCACAACCGCGCCGCAGTATGTCTCGCACTCTATTCTCCTCTTCACAGTACTTATGGTAACTCAGCACCTCAAGCATATAATCCGCAGTCGTCACCCCCAAACGAGTCGCCAGAATTTGGTCATCGGACCACTACTCAATACTGCCGAATTCCTGGCTGTCGAAACAAAGCATATTATGACTTTGCAGAACAAGAACAGACGGAATACTGTGGACAAGGCCACGAATTGTGAGTCCCCTTTGGTTCAATGGATGGCTCCATTTCCCTCAAACGTGCGTCTTCAGGCAAGCCATATCAACTGGGTTGGTAAACCGTTGCGCAATGTGTAAGGGACGCCCGCGCCGCACAGGCGAGCGTGTATGTGGTCGTACTTGTAGGGAGCGAGAACGTCAAGCGGCTCAAGTCCAAGGGTCATACTATGGTGTGCAGGTTACCCGACGCGAACCCAGAACAGGAGGCTAGGGGCGTAGTTGGGTTGATATTTTTCTTTCTTTCTTGCTTCGTGTAGCCCATCTTGGAATTATTGTAAAAGTTTTTGTCGTACCCTGACATGCGAGTTCTACACGTGTTTGTCCCACACAGCGCGGTAAGTGTTGGAGCTGTTGTGGCACGCGTGATCGTACCACATCGACTCGTACCATCGATAATTACCATCTCTGTCCTGCGTAACAAGGGTTGGGTTATTCCTTCCCACTGGCACCCTTCTCGATCACCCAAGTCTTACAGCACGGCACGTTTTCTTCATGGAACATAACGCCCATTGCCCTCACGGGGAATGGATCCATCGATCAAGATCTTCTAGAGCGATGCTTCTAGGACGTGAGTGCCAGTGATTTTCGAAACTTCTCTCATCGGGATGTGCTACCTCGAGTATCCAAAACACTCACTGGTAGTGTGATCTTGTTTGGACCAACGCCTCGAGGCAGGTGCCGCGCATGAGGCCTACATTCCTCAAACAGGAAGTTTGGCAGTGCTTCTGTCCAGCTGGCAAGGCATGGATCCCTGTAACTCGAATCATATTTCATCTCCAGGAACGAGGGTAACACATTCTAATTTGAAAGTATCATACAGTAAAGACGCGACTTCGGGATCAATACATCAGCTAATTGGAGAGCGCCCTACTCGGGTACACCTGACCATTGACGCGAAGTCCAACTTGTGGAACGGCGTAGGAGTCTGGTGCGACTCGTGCGGCTCGCCTTTCCAACCTCACTACGGCCAGTTACGCCCTCGAATCGAAGACATGGATAAAGGTTCGTCCGAATATCGCCTGTCGAAATTCCCCCATCCCTCATTCAACCCACTTTACCATGAGCCGCCAGTATCAAGACCCACATAACCAACCTCCCAGTGGTTTTTATCAGCCTTCGTCGAGTCCACCTCGACAAGTTGAACAGCCCAGCCAATTCTATACGAGTACTCAAGATACCCGTATGAGCCAGCACGGTACTTTACGTTCTCAGGTTTTGAGATGCGTGGGTGGACTTACTCTTGCAAAGCATACCCAGCATCAGCATACTCAGATGGCCGGCAGCAGCCTCAGACGTCGACACACTCTGGTGGCTATCCGGCTTATGCGGAAGGGCATACTACTAGTAGCATCACTAGTATACCTTTTCCAGAGCCATATACGGATTCAAGTTCTCGCCAGCGCAGTTCGACTGGACAAGCCGCAGCTTACGCTGCGCCCTCGACATTGCCTCAGTCGACTGTTGGCACATATCACCAGGATCGTCCCGAGCCATATGGCTACCACCAATCTGGTGGATTTTCTAGTAGTCAGCGCACGCATCCGGCATCTGGTTCGGTTGCTAGCAGCGCCGATGTGTACGCACGTTCTGAAGCTCTGAATGTGGGATCGGGCCACTACGCTGGCTCCAACACCCAGCCCGGCTCTCAGGATTGGAACGATGCTGAGGATGATGAAGGACATCACGGCCCTGATTTTCGACAAAAAGGTCCTCATAGCTCTCCTCTAGGTATTCACAGTGAGTAATTCGCTTGATTTGGTGTCTCCTGGTTTTTAACGAGCTCTCCTTAGGACCTAAATGTAGATATCCTTCTTGCCACAACGACCTCCTCTTCGACAGGCGTATCAATGAACTTAGGGAGTGGTGTAGTGAAGACCATATGCGGTGTGCAGTCTACCTCTATCTCAATGACCTGACTTGGCTCACATATCCCTAGGGCTGCGATTCGTGATGGTGTGGAGAAGGCCTGCAGACAGTGTGGAGTCTGGCCTCGCCGCTATGGCTTCAAGCTTTGCAGTGGGAATATTTGCCGGTATCAACCGCCACCTCCCGCTCAACCTCAGCATGCATATCCATATCACCCACACCAGTACAGATCTTAGCGTTAGCTTCAGTTAGAATCGATTTTATGATATCAGAGCTTCTCGATTATGTCCAGTACCTTGTAACATGTTCCTTAACGTATTCTGGCAACAGAGCTTTAGTTTTCTTGTATTAGCTGGCTCTGGAGACGCCGCTCTCAGCAGAGGTCTCCAGGACCTCTCTAGGATGGGTTATTCCCGCACACATCGTCTATCCCTTCTCGATTGTTGATTACACATTCCCGGTCAACTTCTAAGACAGTTGATTCGATCGGCATTTGCCAGGATTTGGGTTAATTCGCCCCGGAGTTCAACAGGCCAAAGTCGATTCTCGATATCCATTGCAACACTGACAGATCTCAATTCTGGACACTAGATGCTGTGAAATAGCCAAGACCCTTGTAGTCCCGAAGGATGGTGTGCATGCCTCAACTGAAGATCGCACTCAGGCTATTAGCCACTGGAATGTGGCTTCCTAGGAACCCGGTCCTTGGGTACAAGTTTGTCACAAATGTTGTTAAGAAGTGTTTTCCCCGGTACGTGAACCTATTCCCCCCTCGCTAACCCTGTGATTCAGATGCAGATCTCAAGAAACAAAATAGCATCGAAAGCTCCGCGAGTATGAGACGAGCAGTCTCGCTGTTGACTCGGCCATAACGAGAATCAGCAGATGAATTACTATCCGGTCCTTTCTGTTATCACCTTTCTCATTTCCAGCCATCGTTGGATTTTCGGTTGCTAGTCTCCTATGAATGCTTTCGTCTCTTAAGACCTCACCTCATGTTCATTGCTCACCCTTCCGACTGGAGAGAGGACGTTTGTTTACCCGAGCTCAGGTTGAGCCATTCAAGTCCATCTTGGGCTGGTAAAACATGGGTTTCCGTGTGTCTGATCTAAGCTCGGTCTTGTACAACCCACTTCCAGTATCTCATTGCGAGACGAATGTTGAGTCTCTATGCCCTTCATGGGCAGCGATATCTGACTGTCGCATTTAGGTTCTGCTTGTGCAACTTTCTCGGCGGGGAGTCGATAAAAGAATGACGATAGACTCCATCTGTGACAAAAAAATGGAACAAGATCTCTCACGTTGACCGGCCCTTTCTTAGTCCCACGTGGTTTCCACGCCACTGACAGGAGTGTTCGAGAACTGTCTGGAGAGGCAGTTGTGGTCGGAGTCTGTGGACCCAAAGTGCAGCGAGAAGATCATGACATATTTTGTTATCCAATTTCATTTTCATAGTAACATCCGCACTTCTCCGGTGACCATTTCTCTGATGAGGTAGTAGAGACTGGCATCGTGGTATGGTTATTCGTAAGGTATAAGGTAAAAATACGGTCAATTCGACATGTCGATGTCCTCGTCTTCGAGTCAAAGCTGTCTCATGTCTCATACTTGCTACGAAGACTTTTCCGATCCTTCATTGCGGTAGACATATACCGTACTAGATTCCTCGTTAACACTGAAGGCCTTCCAATGGCGGTTATGTGTTGTACCGCCTTTGACAAATTTCCCGCTGGGCCTAGTAGAACTCTAGTGGAGCGAAAAAATGCCACAGTCGCGCCATTGAATTCCCACACTTGCCAAAGTGATATTCAATGTGGTCAATGAGAATGAACTCGTATCCGGAGATTATTCCAGATCAAATCGGGTCCGTTCAAGGTTCCACAGCCTCGATTTCTCCCCTTCAGGATTCGTTTTTCACAACGACAAATTACAGGGAGTCGGGGTCCTGCGCGAAGCCACTCCGAGTCCGAGTCACCGCCGGCTGGACTGTAAATGTGACCTACTTTTCTAGTTCGGTCGTACCTCGCCCCACCTTGACCACTGGTGTTTTGTACTGGGCCTAGGGGTAAGTCAAATCTACTGTTTACGCTTCGATACGTTGCAGGGGCCGTCCTTTGCCCTTTTCAATGACAAAATGCAACTCCCGCCCAACCCTATGCCAGCGCGATCTCGCGGGGGTATGCCCCATCCTTTCGAAAGACCAAAACCCCTGCGCTTACGCAAAGGGTACCACCCTATGGCTCTTTGTAAAGGAGAAAATATCGGACACTGGCACGCGTACGGTTCGCATGCTCAACTTAACACGACGTTATTGTCATCGATTCATATCACTGTTGGCTGCTAGGCTCCACCGCCTTTCGACAATCAGAAAGTCGACAGATCTATTTGTGACATGCTTCACCGAGTGGCCACCTTCGTATCGGCTGGCACATTGTAAGTGGAATTCCACCCAGAGGATGAATCGCAGGCTCTAAAGGCGGATAGATCGGCTCACGAATCTTGGATGCCGCGCGGTCGCCTTGCTCACAACACGTTCAACTAACATGTTCTGTCATGTGCTAGGTCGCTTTTCTGGAGCGGGGAAACGTGTCTTGGCCATAGAGTGCTTGGGGCCCGACATGATTCTACCTATTTCAAACCCCTGTTCCCAGCCTCGCGGTAGTGGGCAAGATATGACACGCATATTCGACTAGAATGCTCCATCGACACGCTTCTAATCTCATCCGTTACGCCCAGAGGAGGTGGGACAGTGATCCCCCCGACAATGACCCGATAACACGTGCGATCTTGACCAAACACAAATTTAAGATCGCTTTGAGCGAGTAATTTTTCCCAGAAATCGCACAAGGCTAGTACAGGACATGGAGCATCACCATCATCGCCACCAGCAACAACAGCAACAACAACAACAGCAGCAGCAGCAGCAGCAGCAGCGAGGTGAGCACGTCGCAGGAGTGTCCATTAGCATGCCAACTGTTTCTGGTGCTAGTAACGAACCGAGCCTATGATCCACCATCACAGGGCCAGTCGAATTTCACAGTTGGTTTTAATCCAAGTGGTGCTCTTCCTGAAGAAGAAGCCCCGTTTCGTTCTTCAATAGAGATGGGTCACGGTGAGTCCGCAATCTCTCCTCAAGTTCTAGACTAGAATCAAGTTTTACAGGGTACCATTCTCAGAACCCGCAAGCAATCAGTGTCTATGCCGAAGTTGCAGGGCAACAAGCTCCAGCATTCTCGCACGCAAACACATCTAGCCGGGCATGGAATAGTGGCCGCAACCCCCAGTCTCGTGATGCTGTCGCGATGGGCAACACCGGACTGCCTCCCAACATCCAGATACAATCCCGACCCGCTAATGAGCCCAGTAGTTCCAATAATGTCCTCGGCGGGGCCCGCAGATGTAGGCTACCAGATTGCAGGCAAACTCAATTCTTCGACGACCGCAAACAAGAGCATTTGGATTACTGCAGAGACCACATTTAGTATGTATTCACTTCTTACCATGCATTGCACCTTTTCTGATTGCCAACTTGAAGTACTGCTGTCTCGAGGGGATTTGCGGCTTGGTGCAGGCGGTGTAAGGAATTGCCCGCTCGCCACGACTCAAACTATTGTAGCCGGTCCTGTAGCAGTGCAGACGTGATGGGAACGCCGGTGGTCCCCCAGTCACACAGTGGAACTGTACCTCAGGGCTTTGCGCCTGCGTGTCAAGAATGTCGTCGCCCCATGAGGGAGTCTAATCGGCATTTCTGCAGTTCTGAGTGCGAGAGCGCAAACCGACTCGGATCGCGTCGTTAATACTACAGTATGCATTAGGACAATACCATACTACAGGGTTATCATTTTGACGGACTTGCCCAAACGATGATAAATCAGTAAATTACATAATATATTCTGAACATGAAAAAAATATGGACAAATAAGTGATCGAGCTTGTGAACTTTGCAATTGATCCACCGTGTTTTGTGACCCGTTTGTGGTTGTGGAGGTTGAGGCTTTAAAACTTCGTCATGGATGATTCAGTGAGTCATAATATCGCGTCTTCCTTCTTATTTGACGCGTCGCTGACAATTGTAATCATGAAGAACTTTGGCCGACATCGTCAATCCATCGTCGACATCCGGCAAGAACTTCGGGACATATTTCGCGAACATCCTCAGTGTTATGATAACTCCGACGGCGTCGTCGCCCTCTCTGCTAGGTTTCTTTCTGACGTTTTCGATACTTACCGAGAAGAATATGGCGTCGAACTTCTCACCGAGGACGAGATGGCTAGTTTCATGCAAATCGTCGACGCGTCGCCGGACGTCGAGGCGACACCTGACACAATCCTTCAACTTGTTGCGATGCGTACGACTTCAGGTCACCAAATCCATCCTGATGACCACGGCGATGACTGGGACCGTGGCCGTACGGATGAACGCGACTACCGCGGTGGACACTCACGCTCTTCTAGTGGAGGCTCCAACGGGGGATATTACCATCCCACACCTGGCAGTCAACCACCCAGCCGGCCTCCCAGCCGTGGTATTGGTGGAATGCCGCGTACCCCTGGTGCCAAGGAATCGCCGTTCGATGCCCAGAAACGCCAACGAAGCACCCCCCTTGCCCCTGTTGCACCCTCCAGCTGGACGAGAAGGCCAGCAGCCCCCGGCCGAAGGAAAAGCGATGCAAGTAATCATGGCCGCCCGATGAGCGATTCAGAGGTCAGTGCCATCCCGCGTTTATTTCCAGTGACACATGAATGTATCTCTCACGGCCTGGTGTCCCTTACGGGTATGCGGGCCATGTGGTTTAAGTTGGCGTTCGAATCATGACTTCGAGCATAAGGGTCTAACAAGCCACTTCTTTATGGCCACCTTTCTTTGTCGGTTCCGAGCCTGGTTTTCACATCCTGTCTTAACTTTCTTTATCGATTTATATCGTTCCTTTCCACATGCTAATATCTTCTTTAGTCCCCTACAGCGATCAGTCGCGCTACTAGCGGTCGTGCACGTGCACCTTCCAACCCAACTACCCCAAGTACCCAACAATCCCCTACTACATTTCACGGTTCAGTTGGTTCGCCTACTCTCGGAGCCATTGGCTCTCGTCCTCAATCGCGTGCACAGTCCCATTCCCAATCCCCATTCTCACATTTATCACCACCCCAACTCGATCTCTCCAACGCGATGTATGAAGCTTTCGAAGAAACTGTCACTCAACTTCCCATGCCACACATGTCTACAGACTCGGACTCGGACGAATCGGAAGATGACTCGGCGCTTGGCTTAGTATTTGATCGTTCTACTACTTCTTCGACAGCCTCAATGGAGCCGTTGGAGCGCCTTGAGGCATTACAGCGGGTCAATTCTGACCTTGCCAAGAAGCTTGTCGAAGCTGAGCGCACTCTGCAACGCAGACTAGCCGATCACGAAGCTGAACTAGAGGAAATGGAGGCGCGTCTCGAGGAGGCAAAAAGCGAGCTCAGTGCAGCAAAACGTGAGGAGAAAGAGCTAAGGAGTAAGGAGCGCTCGAACCAGACCCAAATTACTGCCCTCGAAAGTGAAATCGCCAAGGTGCAAAAGATTTTAGACAACTCACGCACGATGTACAATTCGTTGCAAAAGCAGTACCAGGAACAGCTGAGTATGTGATGTTTTGATTTCGCACCTTTGACATGCCAATTGGTGACCATAGATGAGTCTGAGGACTTGCGTAACACACTTCGTCGAAAAGACGAGGAGATCAGGAGTTGTCGAGAAAGTCTCTCTCTTCAGCAAATGGAGACCAATAAGTACCTCAAAGAAAACGAGACATACGAGGAACGCATCGTCTTGCTGGAACAAGATCTCGCATTCGCGCAACAGGCCCAGGCGAGTCTGGATGAGCAAAAGCAGGAGAACCTCATGCTCAAGGAGACCATCGACCGTATGAGATTTGATATGGATGAGCTTCGTGCGGGGCTCGCGAACAATGCTCCCGCTATCGGAAGTGGGACAACAAGTGCGCCGAGTAGTGTCAGCCGGAGCCTAGGCGCGGAACTCCTTAGTAAGTTAACGCATGGTGGTGGGTGGATCGACGAAGAGGACGATGGAGATTCGGCGGAGACGTTGCGTGTGCTTGGCATCCAGGATGAAGGCAACGATACTGAGGACGAAGACATCGTGCAGACGATTATCACGAGAACGAAGAAGGTAGGTCCCACCCACTATCTGTGATTCCTAGGTCTTCTTCCTTACAAGCATCTGTGCAGCGCGGCCTTAGCAAGATCAATAAGGACAAATCGTTTAGGCTGACCGAAAGTCGGGAGTATGTCGATGCCTACATCCAACACGACCCTTCTTCCTTTACTACAACTTCAGTTGCTCAAACAGACCCTGCACCCAGCATCTTGGTCTCCTCCTTGGGCATCCAGGCCGATGAACCATTGACGTTTGCATCTTTATCCACACAAACCGACATCCACATACCGCGCGTCATGACTGAGGTGGAGGTTCAGACAGAAGAACCTAATACTTCCCGGTCGCCTTCTCCTCAAGAATATGACGAGGCGCTCGCCTCCTCTTCTTCTACTGTCCTCCCCCCCACCCCCAAGGCCAAACCGACTTCCCTCGACGTCATCACGCCCAATACCGACCTTCCCCCATCATACAACCAAGTGACGTCTGAGACCCCGTCACATGACATCTTACATTTGCTTGATAACGAGGACCTATCCTTCTCGCACATTCCTGATCCGCGAAAGCGTCGCGATCTCCGTATTGCCGTTGAGACACTGCGCATCTGGCACAGCGGCCTCGAAGTACCTCTCCGCTCACCTGTACGAGTCTCCGCTGAAGTGCTTGAAGAATGGCGTGCGCTCAAAGCGGAGGTCGGCATTGGATGTGGGATTTTCGACCGAGCACTGGAGAACGCCGCGACAGGCGCGCCTATTAGTCGTCGGCGCAAAAGTAGCCGGTTTTACAACATCTACAACACCTATGTCTATGGTGGCGACAGCACAGCGGGCAAAGTGCCGTGGGGTGGACTCGCTTCACATGCCCTGTTATGTGTCGGTGCGAGTGCTGTTGTATTCTTTGCCATGAGCCCGTTCCTAGCGCACCAGTATGTCGTACCTGGCGGGCCCACATACTACGACCGTACCGCATGGTCGAGCTTCAATACCATGGGTCCAACTAGCGAGGGCTTTTCAGGAGAAGGGAACGTAGCTGTTTGGAATTTCCTCGGTAGGCTTGGAGGAGGAGCCGCTCGCATTGCGCGTGGTTGGCCAACATAGGGCTTGCAGCTCACCCACCTCTTTCGTAACCCCTGACCGGACATTCCTGAACACTGTCGCTCTCAAGGACCCTCTAAATTTGAATACCTGAACGTTCGCTAATCACACCCCAGGGACCCGCACTTCAATCATATCTACAGACACCCCTATGTAATTCATGTCCATTTCATTGTCTGCCTGCCCGATTCATCATACATGTCATCTCCCATGTGGGCAAGCGGTATATATTCTTTTGTTACACATATCCAGATCCGAGCCCATGCCAACAGTCGTTCCTTTTATGCTCAGCCCCATTCCTTTTAGCCTTTCTATCCTGTCATAGTACTTACAGTGAGATAATCTCACAGGTCTTGTGTCAACAAAGCTTCAAAATTGTGTCACTCATATCTGCAGACCGCTGTAATGTAGCCTCGCAAGCCAGGCGTTCGGAAACCTCTTCTACACTCAGCTGAGTGGAGGTGTCGGAGTTTGGAACGGAGTGTGGAAAGAGAAGATTTTCCGAAACAACCCTTCGGATGTCAAGCGGAGTCAGTCTGAGTTGGTCGGAGTGTGGGGATCAAAACGGCTGGATCCGAGCCGTATAGCAGCTAATTAAGTTACGGTGGAGTTAGCAAGCGCGACGATCAGCCTTATTGATGATCTGGTCCGCCTTAATGTCCTCACGCCAACAACTCCCATTTCCCTCCCCCTATAGCTTCCAAGACAACGCTGCACACTTCTTCCTTTCGAGATAAGCCTGAGCACCATCCGCCACATCTAAGCAGACGTCGTGATAACCCGCCGTGACTACGCACTCTACGGAGTTTTGCGGAGGGTGAAGTAGAACGGTTGGTTCCGAGCGTGCGCCAAGAAATTCCCACAGACTTTTTACTTTGTCGTCAGGTCACGCGTTCCGACAGTTCCGCCCTGCGTTCTCATGATGGCACCTTCAACTAGCGGTTCAAACCTCCCGAGGCCCTCCAAGTCTCGCTTACCTGTTTTTGTTTCAAGTATCAATTCTCATCTTGCGACTCCCAGCGATCTGTCAACCGCCGCCGTCGGCCTTTCTCCCCGCCTGGCGTCGCCTTCTACCCCTCGAGTTCCAAAATCTCCTGTGGCTCGACCTCAGACTTTGACTACCAATGTGAAACCTTCCCCGTCTTACTCCCCTCAGATACCACCGTCTGAGCGACGACGAACGAAGTCAGCCCCAAAGCAACCACCCCGCTTTCGCGCAAAGGAACCAGAACAAGCGACTCCCTCGAAGGTCCCTGCAATGAGCATGAGGGAGGCGATTGCGCTCAAGCGCGCCGAGACTAAGAAAGCGATTGCTACACAGCGAGCCTTCTCAGATCAAGGTGGATCGAGTATTTGCGGCGGTGTTGGGGGTATTTTGCCGTCTGCGGTCGACGGAGATGATCTGGGTAGGCTTTCTCTACGTGAGACCATAGAACGTGCGCGAAGTTCAGGTGTGCATCAATCAATCTAATGGATTACATATCACTCTGTTGACCATTCAGGGTACTCCCCCAAGGCTCGCTCAACCTCGCGTCACGCGATCTCCTATGTCTCCCTTCTGCGTTATTTGAGATCCATCTCTCAGTAACACCTGAGAGGCTCGCCAACATCCCGGATGAGCTACCTTTACCAGAAAAGCTGGAAAAGAAGTCCAATTCCAACTCCACAACGTGGTATGATCAACAAGATCTGACATTCCTTCGCGCGCGGAATAATCGCATCATGGAACTTCAGCCAGAAATTTCTCTGTTTGGCTCTCTCAAGACTGTCGACGTATGTTCACTTTACGGCTTGTGACGCAGCTAATCGAGATATCATTCACAGCTTCAAATGAACCGACTCGCCTCACTCCCTGATAGCTTCGCGGACCTCACTTCCTTGGTCAACCTTGACCTTTCCCACAATGCCCTCACCGCTCTTCCCCCACACATCTTTTCGCTTCCTGCTCTCTCCATCCTTGATATCTCCCATAATGCTCTCACAGCCCTTCCTTTCAACCTGCCATTTGACCCAGTGACACGTCCACCAGCACCCAGCCGTCGCTCGAGTGACTTCTTCTCTGCTCCAGAGATAGTGAGGGCAACGTGTCCACTCCCGAGCCTTGCATCATTGAATGCCTCACATAATAAAATCGTCTCTTCGGCCATTCATTGTAATGCGCTGCCACAGAACCTCGGATCATTCAACCTCGCGTACAACCCTCTCGGTGACGTTGCAGAACTCCTGACTTCTCTGAGCGCACTCGCTCAGCTTGTGGATCTTCACATGTCGAGGTGTGATATTGACGACACGTCCTTCCCTGCATCCCTTCTCTCTTCAGTTAATAAGCCGGCCTTTTCCAAATTAACTATTCTCGATCTGGAAGAAACGCGTGCTACCCAAGTAGCTGTTTCCAGGGCTTTCTCTGACCTCACCCAGACCATTGATTTTGAAGCATCCCTTACAGACGCACGCACAGTGCCCACAGGCACACTCGCAGTAGCTGTAGGGAAACGCATCGTGCGTGAGGCTTGGGAGATTGAGGCAGACCGTCATGTCCAACGTCTGCGTGAAAAGCGGAGTGCCGTAAATCTGGGAGGAGTATCTACTCCAGAGCTTCCGCCGCCCTTGCCCCAACCCTCCGATGTAGATCAGGCCTTGCTCTCTGAAAATACGCGATCCCACTCACAAATGGAGATCACACGACACGTAGCACAATACTCAGGGACCGATGGAGCCACACTTGTCCCATCTCACACCACACCAAGCCTTCGACGGTACTGGGACCCGGGCACGCTCACGCTCACGCTCCCTCCCTCCCCCGGACGACCCATACGCTCTAATGCTAATGCCATTACAGAGGAAGACGTTCTCCCTCGTGTCACTCTTCCCCTCGCACTGATTTCGACCCAACCATTCGCCGAAACGTTACGCACACTCGAACTGCGTGGCCGGCGTGCAGAACCTGCATTTATTTTACCCACATCCAATGGTCAGCCCTTGTTACCCCGGTTGGAGACCCTCAATCTTGAAGGCTGTGCACTAAGCGATGCTATCCCCGGCGCCAGCACGGCAGACGGTGGTGCACTCGGTTTGCTTGCGCAGCTATTTCCTAGCCTACGTAACCTCGAGCTTGGGTATAATAACTTTACAGGCGCTCTCGGTGCACGTGGAGTGCTCGAGCAACTCTTATTCGCAGGTAAGGGTGAGCGCGCAGGCCTTCGTCGCTTGGGACTTTGCGGGAATAGGATCGAGGAGCTCCATGGGTTACGAGAACTCGCTCGAGCGGTATTTGGTCCCGACGCGGCGAGCAAGGACATACAACTCCGTACCAAGTGGGCATTGAAGGAGTTGGATGTTCGGGAGAATTCGATCGCAGGACTGCCGGGAGAGCTGGGGCTGCTACCCCTTGATCTACTTGTAGTGGACGGAAATTTGTGAGCTCTCTTTGTCCACTTTAGATTTTGTACTGATTTGTGCGTAGATTTCGCGTTCCTCCACGACGCGTGTGGGAACGTGAAGGTACAAAGGGTCTACTAACGTGGCTCCGGGGACGGTTGGAAGATTGAGATGTCGTGTTGGGTAGCTTACCTATCGTTTCAAGGTGAACACCCTGGTTCCCAGCTAACCCCAATTCGTTCTAGCTGCTCTCTGAAGTCCAATCTATATCTATATACCTCGAAAGTTAATGCATTCTTGTTGATATGAATATGAAAAGGAAAATTTGCCAACTAGGGGGTATTTGGCCTACAACCACATGTTGAAATAGAAATGTTGGTGTATAATGACCTCTGTCAGCCAATCGTCTATGCCACCACAGGAAATTTCTTTTCGATACACTGTACAATATTGCCTTTTTACGTGACCCAAATGTCATGGTTCGAAACACCCCGAAAGTTCCCTTTCTTTCAAGATCGCAACCCGCAGTCGCCGCAGCGCCTCATTGACCTGCTCTTCTTCCAACAGGCTGAAAGATGCCCGTACGTGGGCGCTGCGTGCTCCGCTTGGAATAAACACAGTTCCTGGAAGCGCAAGGACACCGCCCTCGAAAGCTTTGGTCTGAATGACACTCGCAGAATCGCCGTCCTTACCAAGCAATAGCTTGAACCTAGTCACCACTGTTAGAGATATTCACGAGCAGAGACGGACAGGAGAGCACACCAGAAAAACATTCCAGCCTCTGGGGTATTCCACTCTGCGATGTCAAAGAGGTGGCGCCGCATGGCAGCCTCGAACACATCACGCTTTGCCCGATAGAACTCAGCAACCTTCTGGACGTGAGAAAGAAACCCTTGTCGCCCCCATGAACGTAGTAGGGTAAGGATGACTGCTTGGCAGAAGGATGACGCCTGTAGGTTTGCCGTAGCCGTCTGCAAGAGTCCAAGTCCCGTTAGAGGGTATAAATATATGACCTAATTCCCCTACATGTCTATCCATCGCATCGAGTAAAGGCGCAGGCCCGGTCGCAAACCCTATGCGAATACCGGCGGAGAGAATTTTACTGAAGCTGTCGAAACGCAGCACACGGCCGACAGTACGATCCCCGGTCTGTGCTTCGAGCATAAAATACGATGGGATGCGCGGGCCAGCACCAAAGTACATAAAATAATAAGGATCATCTGGTCACACAAAATGTAATGCAGACGAGAATGAAAAAATGAATATGAGACCTACCTTCAAGGATAATAAGATTGTGCTTCCTCGCGAGGTCCAAGGCCTCTTTGCGCCGTGTGAGCGCCGTTGTTGCCCCAGTTGGGTTGCATCCATACTATTCTCTCATCGATATCGGGTCATCAGTTGAGTTATCAGTACGCACCGGGACAGTATACAATACTTTGGGTTTTGGCTTGTATAAAGGCCAGTTTTCGAGGATCTCGCGAAGAGATGACGAACTAAGTCCTTCGGCGTCGGTCTCGACCTCTGTAAACTCTGGCTCAGACACGAGGATGTCTTCTTACGCCAGGACTTGCCTATCATCTCACAACGCAGCGTCTCGAATATAGGGATCACACCACTGACTTCGTCAAATTATGAATGGCTAACGAGGTGCGGCCCAGCGTACGCATAGACGGGCTTCTCGATGAAGACAGGATCTCCTGGGTTGACAAGCGCTTGTATGGCCTGGACACCGATGAATCAACGGAAGATGATTGGTTATACCCGGACAAACCTTGTAGATTGCATCTTGCGAGCCCGCCGTGACACTGATTCTCCATCCCTCATGTCTCTGTCGCCCATGCTCTTGTTCTTGAAATTCGATCAACCATTCGACCATTGAAGGAATACCACTTGTTGGCGAATATTGCAAGGCTCCCGAAAGCAAGTCATCGTCTATTTTGAGCAACAACTGCTCAGAGCTATTTGGGCTCGGTACGGTAAATTGGACACTGGTAAATGGGAACATTGCATCATTCGGCTTCCCCGCAAGGAGCGAGATCACCCCTGGCGTTCGTTCGAGTGGGTAGAGCCCGCGAACTGTATACATAGGGACGAGAATAAATCGCATTATTTATTGCATCTGACAGTGGTTACACGGTAGGGTCAACGCACTGGGGCTCGGTTTGCGAGCCTTGGCAACTTCGGAGAGGAAAGATGCATAAAATGATGGAGGGAGAATGTCGATCTCTTGCATGGCCTGAGGTGATGACAACTTTAGGGCTTCACAATGGCAGACGACGTA
>QFEY01006273.1:0-11528 GCA_003316435.1 Russula virescens | reverse complement strand
AAGTTAGACGGAAAAGGGGAGTCCCCTTTTCCACCTGACTTGAAGTTCTTCTCGGACGGAGGACGGTTTGTTGAAGGTAGATCTAAACGCATTACTGAGTCACTCCCCGAGAGCCGCGATCGAGATACTTACTTGTAGATTCGCAATTTGCGTTGTCAAGTTCGTAAGCGAGGTGTAGCAGTGAACCATCGCGGGGACTGTAATGGGCTGGTGAAATTGTTTCAAAATCTGATAGTCCTCGAATATATGAGCATATGAGCATACGAGACGGCATAGACCACGACACGTCAATACCTGTATCTGTAGGCGGGAATGAACGAGAATCCGTTTGGGCTTGTGTGGGTAATGTTGAATGCTTCTTCGTGCTCTTCAAGAACTTGACTTCGGCTTCTAATTCAGCTACGCGTTCTTGTAGTGCGGCTGAACGCAAAGTAGTTTGCGAACACCTGAATTGCGACGCTTGAACCTCGGCTTTCGACGACTCCAACTCGATGCGGCGTAAGTTTAGGAGATTAACTACTTCAACGAACTTGATCCTGCTGTCACGCCGCGCGTCTTGCGCTTCTCTCAGTTTCGCCTGACATTTGACCAACTGATGTTCGAAGTTCCGAACACGACTCTCTACCTCTAAGATAGTCTCTCTCGATTGGTCGAGGTTGCGACGCAGGATAAGGACCTCTTCTTCGGCCAATTGCAATTGCTCATGTGTCACAGCTAATTCTTCTTTCAGGCCGCAATCATCTTGTCGTTCGGGCATCATGACATCAGCATTGGCAACCTCATATACTGGGTCAAACCGCGCCGCAATCGGCTGCGGGTCTTCAATACGGCTCAAGTCACCACCCCGGTCATTACTAGGTGTATCCCGAGAGGATGTGACGGAGCATGGGGAAGATATAGGTTCGACTAAGGTGCAAATGAGCCTAGTGTTAGTACTAGCATCGAGAATCGGTTCAAGGGGGAGCAGATACTGACCAGTGTCTACCAGTTCAGTCGTGAGCGTTTGGTAGCGGGGTGGGTGGGTACCTTCCGGGGAAGGTTGTCTGGGAGCGCATTGTACCTGACCTAGTGCGACCTGTTTTCCTTGACAGTCCTGAGTGACTGCCACGAGAAGCTGAGTCTCAAATTGTAAAATATCCTGCATCTTGACTCGTCCATCCGATGACTCATTCGTTTCGCAGAGCCGACGAGCATGCCTGCGTCGCAGTCGACGTGAAGTCTGGTCTTTTGTGCCTTCGGGTATTGTCTGCGCCACCGGTGACTCTTCGGTGATTGATCGGGTGTTGCCTTCCTTTAAAATGTGCTTCGTGAGGTTGTCCAGTCGCTCTTGTAGGGTACGAGCCCTGTCAATGATAGCTTTGAGATCTGAGCGACAATACAATGTCGTTGCCTCCGCCTCTGAACCGCGAGCCTTGGCGGTGACAACCACATCTTCACGCCCCAGCCGCTTCCTTCCCGAAGCATCAAAAGTAGAGGCAAGTGCAACGTTCACATGGACGCCAACACCATCATCCTGCCCAACAGTCCCGCCTTCTGGACCTGACGTTGATCCAGTGGGTCGCCAGTCCGCTGAACCAATCCCATTCCTTTCTGACGAGAAAGTCTGGGGAAGAACAGACGAAGGAAGCGAGAAGGGATTAAATAATATCTGGGGCAGCGGAAGACCGGGAGGACTAGTTGATAACAAATCTGAGTGCGTCAACCATTTATTTCTCTGAGTCGTATGATTAAACGCTTACCCGTAGATTCGTGATCTGCTTCAAGGGGATCTGCAGCGGTTTCGGGGGAAACGCTTTGATGGCTCAAATCAAGGTCAAAGTCGCTTGGTTGCGATGGAGAAGGCGGAGGGGGTAAGGGTATATCACAAGAGATGCGTGGTAGAAGCGTGGTAGATAAAATCTGAGGATCGGCATTCTGTGTCGTAGTAATGTTAAGGTCTGATACTGGTGATACTATCAGTTAGCGAAGCTAGGCAGTTGTGGGAGTTGCGCATACCAGAATCAGTACGGAAAATAGAATGGGAAGCACTCGATCCTGGTGAACAACGTTGTTGGCTGAGATAAAGTGAGTTCAAGTTGCCACAAGATGACGATGACGGCGGCAAGGATACATCGAGCAAGAAAGATGAAGATGATGGAACGGTTATGAAGATAGAATCGGAACTTCGTAAATCGGCATTGGATGAAAGAGCTTCAAGATCTGAGATGAGCATAACGAGACTGCATAGATCATAGCACGCCCATACCACTGTCCGTACGGGAAAATGAAGTGGACTCTGGACGGTCTACTGTTGTTGCCAAGTAGTTGTGTGTACTCGTCAATGTCTTCACCTGGGCTTCTAATTCATGTATACGCTCTTGTAGTGCAGCTGATAGGAAGGTAATTTGCGAACACTTGAATTGCCACGTCTCGACCTCGACATTTGATGACTCCAACTCGGCATTCCAAAGGTAGGGCTGTTCGACAACTTGGACAAACTTGGTCTCGCTGATCCGGCGGGAATCCTCTGCTTCTTGCAGTCTCGCATGACAGTCGGTTTCGATGTCCCTGGCACGATTCTCCACCCTCCGTACCTGCTCTCTCGACTGGTCGAGATCGCGACGGAGGATTAAGGCCTCTTGTTCGATAAGACCCAAGCGTTCCGTTGTAGTTTCCAGTTGTTCTTCGAGGCGGCGATCGTCTGATTCCCTTGTCCTCACGTCCAGAGCATTCTCAGATTCGGGTTGGCACTGGTCATTGGCCAACTCTTCTATGTAGCGGCGCGAATGGCCACCCCAATCGTGAGTAGACATATCCCGAGAGGATTTAGGGGAGCACAGAGCAGAACCAGGTGTAACGATGGGGAAAACGGGTGGAGTACTAATGGTGAGATTCTGCTCAGGGGGAAGCGGAGGCTGGCCAGTGTCGACTGGCTCAGTCACGAGTGGTCGGTAGTGGTGTGGGTGAACACTATCCAGGGAAGACGGCTTGCGAGCACGGGCCTGCGATTGTACATGACCTAGTGAGACCGGCTTCCCTTGACTGTCCCGGGTACCCGACGCGACAAGGTGAGCCTCGGCTTCACGAATATCCTCCATCACGACTTGCTCATCCAACCAGTCCTTCCTTTCACTGGACCGGTCATCATGCTCGCGTCGCAGTTCGGCACCCAGACGTAAAGACCCGTTTTTCGCGCTTTCGGGTCTTGTCTCACTTCCGGTGACTCTTCGGTGATCGATCGGATGGCTTGGCCATTCTTTGATATGAGGTTCGTCAAGTTGACCAGTCGCTCTTGTAAGTTATGAGCTCTGTCCATGGTAGCTTTGAGACCTAGGGAAATTCTCGATGTCGTCGCCTCCGCCTCTGTACCGCGAGCGTTGACAGTATCAACCGCTTCCTCACGCGCCCATCGTCTCTTGTCTGACGCATCGAGAGGGGAGATAAGGGACTTCCAACTGTGGGGCTGTCCTGCGTAAAGCTGGTCTGCGTGAGATGTTCGCTCATGGGGACTCGAAACCTGCTGGTGGCGGCGTGTCCGATGAGAGTCGACGAATTCAGCGTGTATCCACTGCCTTCTGCGTCTGGGTTTCTCCTTCGCCGGATTCTGCGCACGCTCCTCTGCTAGTGTATTCCTCCGCGTCACATTGGGTTGGCGGACGTTCCGCTCATGGTCGTTGAGTTGAGCTGGTGGTGGCAAATAGAGAAAACAAGGATTCGAAATCGGTTCATATGTGATATCACCTCTCCCAACGAGGTTGTCCCTTTCGGCAGCATCTCGCATGATTCGTTTGAAGACCGTATCTGTGATAGGTGAGATATGAGTGTCCTGGGCGGTCGGTATACCGCCCTCCTCCGAGGCGGCGATATTCTAGAGCATCACGGTCAGAAATTTCGTCGGAACACTCCCTGAAAAATACGCACTCCATCCGCGATGTGCGTAAGTTCGAGAGGAATAAACAGGCTCCAAATGAAGATGGAGGCAAAGACAGGTACAAGCGCAGGCTACATATCTAGTCAATATCACTCAGATGCAAGGGCTATAGTACGCACCGGCCCGGTCCATGAGAACAATACGGAACTAAGGAAAATAAGCAACAGGGCAGGCTCAAGCATGGCCAGAACACAGTCGGGATTGAAGTAGGAATTGGGGTTGGTTCTGGATAATTTGGAAAATGATCTCGAGGCATATTTGAAGGTAGGAAATGACTTGGCAATATTCGAGAAAAGGCAAACGATTTTGGGGAGAACGACGAGGAATCCAGAGATGATGGTAAGCAAGGCTAAAATAGGTACGAGATCGGGCAATTGGCTAGGCGTTACAAGCATAAGAGAAGACTGGTAGCTGGCGATAGACGAGACAAAAACTGGAGGCTGAGATGCGATGGCAATTAAATCGGCAGAGACGGCAGAGGCAGAAGGCAAAAAAAAATCATCTTGGAGCTGGGTAGTGGGTGTGGGGGCATCGAGAAGAGGCGTGGATGGAGGAAGAGGGAGTGCGGGAATAAGGAGGGAGGATATGGTAGGAAGGTTTCTGAGTGCGAGGATCCCGCGGGCAAATCCTCGCAAGGCGTTTCCAAGGTACAAAAGCCGAGATGCGAGTGAGAGGACGATGTGAAACATATTGTGAATTGCTGCTTTGAGGTGTCAAAGTACGAAGGTGTATATCCGACGAAGGAGAGGAGTGGGGCGGCGCGGCGGCGAGGCATATATCTGTCCCCGACTGCTTACAAGTTTCTGTCAGCCAATCATACGCCAAGTACGATATTGGAATACAACTTGTATTCCAGATCGTACTTGGCGTAGAAAGTTTGGAGATGGTTGGTCGACTGGCTCATTAGCTTCGCTGGAAGGTTCAAGGCCGGAGGTGTCAGCCACATAACTTGACATGTCAAGCGAGTCAGCTCGAAGCCTACTTGACACTGGGCCCACAAACTGACGCTCATTCAGAAATCACAAGAAGAATTGTAGTGTAAATACAACCTATATGCGTTGCAACAATGGTTGAGGGTCAGTGTCGGTGTTTCGGTTATGGGATTTGGAACGCGACTGGAACGCGCTAGTTTGGGTGACAAATCAAAATATTCCGTGATCAGTGATCAAGCCCGATACCGTGCCTGCAGACATAGCCAACACTGCATCCTATGCTGTCCTCGAGGGGGGGAGCTGTTGGATGGCCAAGGAAGAGGCCACTCGCGCGCACGATGGCAACGCAGAGTGGGGCCTTCCTCGAGGCCATACAGGACGCTCGAGCCCCAATGTTCACGTGCAAATTGTTGTTGCGGAACCGAACCCAATCCTCGCTGGAGGATCCTATTGAAAAAGTTGCTCGTGCGCACACTATCGGTGCGGAGCCAAACTTGCTGTAGGCGAGCCATATGCCCTCGATGCTGTCACTCACGCGCAATGTGTTGACGCGGAGCCGGACTGGACATGGGGCGACCTGGGTACGCCGAACGCAGACCTTCTCGCGTATCTTGTGGGCACGAGGCCGGAGGTCTTGCCAAATGAAGAGGTCTTGATGGCCACGGAGAACGACTGGACGCTGGAGGAGATGGAGGAGGATGGATCCACTGAGGAAACCGCATGATTTGAGGGGGAGAAAGGTCCCCGCGTCGAGCTGCAAGATCCCGGAGTCAGCAATCTCCCCATGCTCAAGGGAGAAAATTTCCTTACACCGCATGCAAACTGGGCTTTTCATAGCCTCGCAAGCCAGGCGTTCGGAAACCTCCTCTTCCACACTTGGCTGAGCGGAGGTGTCGGAGTTTGACGATGACGGAGTTCGGAACGGAGTGTGGAAAGAGAACAACCCCTTCAAGATGTCAAGCGGAGTCAGTCTGAGTTAGTCGGAGTGTGGAGAAAAACGGCTGAATCCGAGCCTAGCGGCGGGACACACACAGCGAGAATATGGATATTGAGGAACGCAATATTCCCACACGTACGCGAGGCATCGCACCACGCGATTGCACGGCGGCTCGAGCGCGTCCCAAGTTTCCGCGCGGATGGACCACGACATTTTGGCATAATCCGGAATGTCGGAATGACTGTAAATACGCAAAATGAATGATATTTCCTGTCGCTGTTTCGGTGCCTCAGGAGCACGTCGTCAAGACCAAACAATTTGATCATCAGGAGTTTCAGACAAATCCTACTGCTACACTACGGTAGTACTGCAGCGACCCACTCTGCAACGGATCTCTGGCCCTCCTCGTGCCGCTCGATTGCCGCCTCCATAGCCCGCCCGCAGTCCAATACAGCCGATGGCCAATCATATTCGCCATCCGTGTCCTCATCATCAGAGTCCCCTTCCATTGGAATGTGCAACTCAGGATAACTGATGTTATGCAGGTTTCTGTAGTCATCGTGAGCGAATTTTCGGATAATGCACTGTAAGTAGTGCCATCGAAAAAGGCCAGGCGGGGGGTTGCGACCATCAGGCTGAGGGGGACTAATTGGGTGCCCATGTAAAAGGGGCATTGATCGGAGGCTTTGCACGACCCCGAGTGTTGTGAGTTCCTCGGGTAGGACAAAGGCATGGCATTCGTACCGATTCTACGTTCAAGGGTCAGTGATTAACACGAGGAAAAATGAGCTACACACAGGGCCCAAAGGCCTCAGACCGAACTGATACGTGTCAAACACCATGTCAAGGGCCGGATTGAGGGTGATACCACAGATTTCGTCATAAATAGATAGAGCGGGAGGAACATGACTTGATTCAAAGGTCTCGTAAATGAACCGCAAGAGGTGGTCACCCATTCGCTTGGGGCACACATGACTGTTGACGAGCGGATAGAGGGTATCGCTCACCCAGCATTTCCCATCGCGCTGGGTGATGCGATTTCTCATTGTGGAAGCATTGCCAGTGGTAGCCGTTCTAGATTTACCCTCCCGTAGGCTGATCTTCGATAGAGAAACCGTGTTCTGGACGTCGTAGAGATAGGTTGTTGCGATCAGCTGGTGAGCGGGATTGACAGCGCTCCACTGCTCATCCACAGTCTGCTTTTTGAGTGTGCCACGCTTCTGAGAAGGGTCACAGATGTCGTGGGCGATGTCGATTAACCACTTAGTGTTCTCCTGACGACTATAACGGCAGAATTCGTCGAGGGAACCACTGAGCAGGCGGGTGAAATTGTTGGAGGGGCTGGAAGATTCTGGAGTGAACGAAGTCATCGCCGCATGTGCAATTTCATCGTTCGTAATATCTTGCGGAGGGTATAAACCGACCCGGTGGGTGAAAATAACCAGCTCAAGGGGGCCGCACGTGGAGGACTCGGAGGACTCGGAGGAAGGGGGTGCTTGGGCGGATGCTTTGGAGGAAGAGGAAGCTTCATCATTATGTGAGGGTGTTGTTTCTTCATTGCGCGCTTTGGTAGCCGACATCGTGGATATGGTGACACCCCTGTTTCGTTTCCGTTTCTTAGTAGTACTCAGAGCACGCTACTAAATTCATACGCTGAGGCTTCCTTATGTGATCATCGACAAGATAAATGCTGTGATCATCAAGATAAACACAAACTTAAAACATCGCCTACGGCTACGGATACTACGGCGTGACCGTAACCGTAAGCATACCGTACATCTGCGGCCGTATGCTGTTACGGTATGTACGGCGCCGCGCACCCCTAGCCCGGGCTGCTTCTGAGGACCTTACCTTAGCACCGACAGGTAGCTCATAAAATTGAACCCGTTTGAACGCTGTTCAAATCACATCCACACTCGTATCATACTGTATGGATAAAGTACAATATTAATATGGGTAGGGTATCATACAGGCTATGGGGCTAGGGCTGGGGCCTTTGCGCACGGACCAGATTCAGATGTTACTGGTCATGTGACTCGCAGTCTGTTTGCTTTACAGGCGGACTCAATCGGGGAATGCACCGCGTTTTTGATGTTCTCATAGTAGAGCGACCGTTGGTCGCGATAAAGGAAGTCATGCAGCCCCACCTGCGAGTGCAATATGGCCTCCCAGTCGCCAATACCTCTGCTAGTCGTTCTCTGGTGCATTGGCCATGCGGTGTCCAGGTCGTAATTTTTAAGAAGCACAATACGTCTATTGTGGCAACTTCCCTCCCGAGGAGCAGACCCGACCGTCTCACAGCCTCCTCCTGACGTAGCACCGCCCTCCTCTTGCCTCGACGTCCAACATGACATTATGCGGATTGGCCTTCTCCGTTCTCATCTTCTGGACGCCTAGGGAAGTTAAAGCGGAGTCACCATCGTTATCGTCGTTGGCCTCCAGTCTGGCCCTTTGCATCGAAGGTGTGTGCTTTGGGACGCTGTGGCGATATTGTGGATATGCCATAGAATCTCAATTCGTTCGTCTTGCTCGCGGACGCCTTCGTCGGTGCCATGTCCCATGACGGGTACAGAGGTATATAAGGGTATGCTCATCGCGCTTCAACTCCTCATCAAACCCTTGCAACACACACCCAATCCCCATACCTCAGTTCAAATCAGACACGATGCCTGCTACCTACATCATGCCCACCATCATCTACCCACAAACCTTCGTCACCCACGCTGTCCCTCTGGGGACAGCCTTGTATACGGTTCAGGCCGCAGCTCCTGCTCAGGCTCTTATACCGGTGAGGCTTGTCCGCCCTCTGAAGCTGTTTCCGCTTACCTAGCATCTTACAGTGTTACGTCCTTGCGACGACCCCAGCAGTATTTCTCACGTTCAGTTCATGACCGTGTCATAGAAGGAGCGGTCGAAGAGGGCCATGAAACCCCCCTTTCAACGCTGCAGCTTTGTCCCCTTGCAAGCCGGCATATCATAACCTATAAGGCGACTTTTAATTACTTAATATGCACCACACTCAGGACTAAATTTTCGACCTGAATTTCGTTTCGTTCACGACTATGAATATTCATACTTACTATAACAGTACAATACTCTCTTCAATCTTATTCTGTTTCCCTCGTCTCATATGTCGCTCCGCGTGACCAAGTCAATGTTTGCTTGCTTGGAACAAATACTGATACACAGTGGCGACTAACCCCACCCACACCTGAGTTAATTTTGAGGCTCAAATTTACGTTAATCCAACAAGACTCCACGCTTCAATTAGCTTACACCGAATCGATTCAAGTTTGAAGCCCTTGAAGCTCAAGGCTACAAAAACAGTATCCTCAGGCCTCGGTTGACCTCCGGCCTTTCCACTGCCATTCCAAATCTATAGTACATTTGGTGTGAGTATGAAAGTAGTATCCCAAGATATCCACAATGGCCCTTATCCGTGTGGCGTCCCGAGGTGACGTCCTCGCCCAAGCTCATATTGGGAGGATCTATGGCGACACAGATCCACAGAGACATGTGGACTGCGTGCTTCAATCGGACCTGGAAGGTGTCTTCTCATTTCCTGTCCATATGGCCCCATGGAGCGATGGTCCCCAAGGCACGTTATCTCTTGAGAACATTCATCATCGTGACCATGACGGCGTTGCATTCTGGATCCCACTATCAAGATATCCAAGTCTCCATCTGCTCTCCGGTTCCATCGATCGTCATCTTCTGGGTTTTCTCTCCGTCGTTCACATCACCCTCTGTCAATAAGTGGTCATGCAATTGCCAATTGGTTTATAAAGCCTTCACCGGGCGATCCCCGACAACTTCCCGATGAGGTTGGCACTTCTGAGGCCCCATCGTTTCCGAGCTCCTTGCGGCAAAATACTGGCCAAAGCATCGTAAGTCTGGTCAATATTCGCGTCCGAGTCGGCCCTGGAAGGTGTATTCTCGTCAATCTCGTGGCGACTAGCTCATGCCGTGCGATAACACTCTCGCCTTCCGAATCCTGCATTTACATCCTCCGTGTTAGAGGCGATTGCACATACTATACTCTTTATGATATATTCTGTTGCCATCGTCATTGTGACCCTGAGGTCCTCCCTCGAGCACAACTGCAATTACTACGTGAATTTATCTTCTTCGTCACTTCTTCCCCGTCCCTGGGTCACCATGTGGCCCAATTCAAGACCAATTTATTGTTCATGTGTACAGGGTAACCCGTGTAACCATTCTGTGCACGATTACCGTTTGAGGGTAATATTAATACAGGACGTTTCCATTAATAAAATACAAGGGCACAGAACCCCTGAAAATTCCGGTGGCACGTCCGTTTCAAAGCCGTTGTTAGCAAGTCTCGTGATGTCATCGCCTTTTTTGGTAAAGGTGAAACGGATTGTTTTGTTGACACGCTTATATTGTGATTGATTTATTCTCCTCCACAGTATCGCTATCGCGCATCCGAGTCGCCACTGGGCAATCGCTCACATTGTCTAACATACACCCCGTTATGGGCCAATATATTCCGAGACAAAAAAGTATCCACTCACACCTAGACTTGGACACGATCAGACCGGGATGGCTAACGGCTTGCCGCTTGTGCTCCGAGATGCGAATCCAGATTTCCCATGACCGTAGACAATATGGTGATGATATATTTCTACGTAAAGCCCTGCGGAAAACTCTGGTTTCACACTTAGGCATCGAGTTCTGCAACTGCAACAGTCGGAACATCAGAGCAATACCAGAGGTTGAGTACGATCCGAAGACCCATGTGAGGTCCTGGCGCACACGGTTTGGCCTCCCAGGTACCGCATCGGCCAACTGTTTTCTGACGCACTGGTATTTCTGGCCCATTTAATGTCACGGTCCAGGTTGCGAAATTTAACAGCACAGCACTGGACGTCCACTATGGAGACGTCCCTCGAAGAGCCAACCAGATCGTCGTTGAGGGCTATACGGTGCCACCTTCAAGTTGTTCACCGACCTTGTGTGGCACCGCTAATCTATTGTTGTGTACGCTACCCGTCTAAAACGGGTAAATGCAACAAGCCGGATAAGTGACCCCTGCACGTACGTCTCAGGGTCGAAGAGGGGCATTTGTGCCACTGTGGCGAATTCGGCAGAACCGTCCATCTTTGGTAGAATCTAGATCCATTTGTCTTGTCTGTCTCACTCACAAATGCCTTCATCTAATACTTGGTGCAATGGCCTAGTATTATTGCCACGGGTCCCCAGGTATATAAGGGTATGCCCGTCGCGCTTTCCACTTCTTACCATGTTCTCACAACACCAACTCACCCAGACTCATCTCACTCTGTGTACACAACATGGGGTTGGCAGGCACCATGTCCGCTGAACCCATATTCTGTATGCAGGGTTAGATGATACTGGGTGATGGCTGATAGACAGCATCCTTGTCGGTGTGCAGTGGTGGGTCCGAGTCTGCCCACATGACCTAAATATCATCACCATCGTTGTCATTCTGCTGATGACTATCTACATGTATATGATTCAGGTGGATCTCGCTTCCAACCTCTACTGTATCTCCGCCTATGCCGTTGCCGAACCACGGACCCTCTTAACCTCCGAGTCCGGCGCCGGCCCCCTCACTCACTCACCGTTTCGCACACACAGGTACTTTATATTGGTGAGGCACGTGTCGCCATATCTACCCTCTGATGCCATGTCCACTTACGTGGTGCCTTATAGTATTTTGGCGTCACTACGATGCCAAAGCTACTGTAATAAATGTTTGGCTCGA
>QFEY01006258.1:0-12904 GCA_003316435.1 Russula virescens | reverse complement strand
TTTCACCCGTACCTCAGACTGCATCGACACGGACATCTGGAGTCTCAGCCCGCTCATCGGCCGCCTCATCCCTAGCCTGGGCCCTGGCCGCTGCCCCAACTGGAACCCTGCGCCGACTGTGTCATACCAAATGCTTAATTTTACTTTGTAATGATGGGATACATGTGCTTTTAACTCCCGGAACATTCGTCGTACATGCGCCCTGCCACCTGCTGTAGACCTTCATATTAACTCCACAGGCCCAGGTTCCTCCTCACAGCTCCTAGACATTCCCCCAACTCCCCTCCCCCTTCGCCCCTTTCATTACCGTTTTCCTCCGCCATATATATCCGTCGTCCATCGACTTTATCCACCTGGTTCTTTCCCCTTTACCCCTCCTTTTATTGTGGTCATAATCCAGCGTGACCTTTGTGAGAAAGAGATGTCGTCAACGCTCGCTGTAAGAGTACATGTAAGTCTTATGGTACCTCGCTGTCCCTCTATATTGTAACCCTGACACCCTCCTTCTCGTGCACATAGGATGTGTATGGGCGCACGCGCGCAAACGGGGTACCCGAAAACACACACACTCCAACCCCCAACAGCATGAAACCAGGCACAACGTCGGCATTGGATGTCCCACTCATAACACCGGCTCGTTCAAACCCCACCGTCAATGGCACACGTGCCACTCGTCCCCAGGCTTCTGTCAAAGAAGCCTGCAGGGACCAGAAAGTGTCCCAGTCCCAACTCGGCTGGCAAGCCCCGCGCGGCCCCATCATCACCTCTCCTTCGTCATTGGATTCTGTTTATGGTCTGTGGTGCACATGTGTATATGACACGGAGGATGCCCAGATTGCCTTACCCCTTGCGCCGTCTCTCGATGGGGACATTTTCGGCGTCGGGAAGAGACCCGTACAACGCGAGGTAGAAACGGACGGTTGCGTCAGACTAGTATTTGTGGAAGAGTGAGTGGCATAGGGCACAGCGCGCATATCAAAGGTTCCGATATCGTTTCCCCATACACATGCGATGATTCTGATAGCATACAATACAAAGCAAAGATAATAAATGTGTGGCGGCCGGAAATATCTCCGTAGACCAAAACGGCTAATGAGAGGCAAATAAATGGACTTAGTTGACCCTAGCGCGCCTTTCTGCTCTCATCGATATCATCACCGGGTTTATCCACAATCCCGGTCGTGATCTCGAACCGGTTATTCACCTCCAAACGGCGAATGAGATTATCTCCAAGAGCGAACATCGGCGTCAATACGCCACCACCTGCAGCGAGCGGCAGGGGCCCATCGAGGAGCAGTGCCAGGGCAGACTCGCCCACCAAGACAGCGGTGAGCAGCGTGCCGGGGTCCCCACGGCCTTTGATGGTCGTTTTCACATGTCGAGGCGACGGCTCATCTGATACCGTCACATTCACATATTCAAGGTGGCCTTTCTCGAGCCTACTGGGGAAAACGTTCGCATCTCAGCTTCCACCGCCGAGAGAAACGGGGAAGAATGAAAGCAACCAAACCACATACTGATCTGGTACAGAACCCGGCCCAGTCACCAATCGCTTGAACAGCCAGCGCACCTGTGAAGCAAAAAAGACAGCTTGATTAGCGATCAACCCGAATATGGTCTTGCGCGGGGGGTGAACCGAGGGAGGGGGAAGACGCGTACAGGTGCAACAAAGATCAGTGTCACGACGACCATTATCATTCCCACACTGATTATGAACGCGCGGACGACACTGCCAGTCGGCATGAACTCGGTGTACGTAAACGCGGGTCCATAACAAACGAGGTCTCGGTCTGCGCCTCCTCGACTCCTGTGGCCGTGGACGTGTTGAGACTCTCTGCGTGCAAGCTCGAGGAGACCTGCGGTGCGCTGGACGAGCGCGCGATTGACGCGGGCCATCATACCGATGGCGCCAACAGCGAATGGCCCTGTACCACCGCCGGGAAGGCGGTACACAAGGCGTTGCGGGGGTGAGGGCGCGCCAGGAACAGGAGATAGCGCCCAGTCGGCCATGGCCATGGCGAGATGGTTCGGGGGTACATCTTCGCGCGTGGCGATGAAGGACGCGATCGTGCCGCCTGGAATTTCACCAGATAGTTTTGCCGCGCTCGTGCTGGCGCCGAGAGGTGCGCGTCCGAGCATTTTGGAGGCTAGGTGCACGCACATGTCTGCTGGGACCGAGTCGACAGCGCAAGAGGGGAGGATGACCGCGTGCGTTTTTGTGGCGAGGTAGTCGTACCTGTTTTTTTGTTTTTTCGTTTACACGGAGGGGAAGGGGGTTGAAAACGTGAGGTTGAATGTACGAAGGGATGGCGGGAGGAACGTCTCTCACTTTTTTATGATGTCGAGAATCCACGGGGTCTCGCCTGTTATATCGACGTAGTGTACGCCGTTCCGTGCGCATGCGCTGGAGTGTATGCATGAAAAGATATCAAACCCAACGTCAGCAGCATCACTGGCAGCTGAGGTGCGGTCGTCGGAGCGCGTAACGTACTACACGACTGGAGAGCCGTAGTGCCAGAACGGCCCGACGCAGTTGAGGACGACTCTGGCTTGCCTGACCACCCTTTCGATGGCGCGCTGGTCAGATATGTCGAGTTCGAATATTTGGACAGAGTCGTCGATAGCTAGACCGATAGAAGCAAGCTTGGAGCGAGAGCGCACGGCCAGTCCGACTGTGTATCTTGGGCGTTCCGAATGTTCGAGGATGTAACGAGCAACATGACGGCCGCAAAAACCGGTTGCACCGAAGATGAGAATGTCGACCATCGTTTTTGATCGTTATGGATTAGAGAATCCCTCTTGACCCACTTTGATGGCAATACAGAATGTGTTTATATGTTGCCCAAGTGAGGCCTCCACGCACGCGGGGCTGCGAAGGGCTGTACCCGATTACGTAATCGGACACGTATTTGAGCGGTGTAGAGTTTACATGTTTTTAAGTATATAATTAGAAAGAATCACAACAAGGCTGCTTCTGCCCGATAATCAACCATCGAGAAGGGGGCCATCCATCCGTACACCCATGTTCGATTTGATATCCATCCCGAGGAGTTTCATTTTGCCAGCCTGAGTGACATGTAAGTGAGGACGTAGAAAAAAACTGCGATTCATCCTCACCTCAACGCGCTCACGCTGCACGCGACGCAACTCCTGAAGCTGTTCCTTGTCGAGATAGCTTTCCTTTTCGATTGCGGGCCGCTTAAGGTTATTTTGGTGGGCTCGCATGTCCGCGTCGGGGTCATAGCTCTCATCGGGGGGAGGTACAAACTCGCCCGCACGCATCGCATTCATACGTTTTTCGTAGGCCTCTATATTGTAGAACTTTTCGTTGGGTAGCGTGGCTGAGATTGTTTAGTGTTACGGTCAACGGCGACCGCAGACTGAAAATTTATCGAAGACGAACCAGTGTTGTAGTCCTCGACAAATCGAGCAAACTCTTTTTTGCTCTGATCTTTAGACATCCTCTCTGGGTTCAATTTGCGCTCCTCGACAAGCCATGCGCGGAATTCGGGCTCTTTGTTAAAGATGCTGCGATCCAAAGGTACTGAGGTCATGTTCAGTAACGATAGAGGGTTTCAGAACGTACTCGGATTCACTAATGACACCATATTTGCCCCACTGACCGCCCAACGCGGCAGCCGACGCCATCCCATTTTTCCTCCTCTCTCTCTTCTCCCTCTACAGATACGCGATGGCCAGATTAGGTAGCGAAATCAAGGATAGAACGTCAAATACGCACATTCTTCTTACCGCCTCTTTTCCTTCGCCGTTTGCGCTCCCGACTGCGGCTGCGACTGCGACTCTTGGACCGACTTCGGGTGCGAGAGCGGCGTGTGCGTTTTCGATGACCGCCTCTCCTATCGCGGGACCTCGACCTCGATCGTGACAAAGAGTGGGACCTTGAACGAGAACGAGAGCGTGACCTCGAGTCAGAGCGTCCACGGCCACGGCCCCGTTCCCAAGACTTCGACCTCGTGGGCGACCTAGAGTGTCGCCCATGATGATAATCTCTGTCCCTTGACCTCGATCTCGACCTCGACCTCGACCGCGACACCGACCTGGACAAGGACCTCGATCTAGAGTCTCTATCCCTTCGCTTGCGCTCTCTGCTCCGGCGAGCACGATATGCCCTGCGAGAGGCGGCTGCGCTGGGGCGATACGAGTCCATGCGCGAGCGCCGATTGCGACGGGGCGAGCGGGACCGTTGGCGATTCTGCTCACGCTCGCTTCCTTGACGGTCTGGAGACCTTCTCGAGGGAGGTGAGCCCCCGGAAATGTGGGGTGGGAGGTCGCGGGTCTTGCTCGTCATTGGGGAAGGCAAGGATGAACCCTATGAAAGCAAGCCGGACCGCCCGCGGGTGTCGCAGGTTGGTCACGTGCTACCCTAATATCTGCTCTCCGAGTCATTGTTGACCAAACCAACCACAAGAGGTGATGTGATTTGTTCAGAGGCTTTTGTGTCTGTCCTTTGTTTTTCCTTTTTTCCACTTGAAAAACTTATCCCTCACCTTGTACCCGGGTCTCATCTCCATGGCATTAAACATATACCATTGTCGGGTTTTGGACACGCAGACACATCAACTTGTCTTACCAGCTGGACCAGAACTGGATTATTCCGTACTCGCTCATCTCGACGGCGGCTATATTGCTTTTAGCGTACATGTGGTATCTTTCAGGTCTAACAAATTTGTCAATGGATGATGGTCGATTATAACGATTCAGCACAACACCAGGAGCGCCCTTGCACATTCAAGAATCAGGTTCGGTCTCTGAAATGAGGAAGCTTGCCGGAAGAACCATCGCCATGGAAGTGCTTTAGCCGCTTTGTTCATACGGCACGCGCACAGCCAGACGCAATTCCGTTGTTTGCGGCAACACCTTTTTGTCCCCTCGCTTAGTCCTCTCTTCCACAGTCCCGCGTCCGCATGTCTACCGCGTGTGTGCTCTGCAAGTACATAAAGGCTCATCCATGGCCCCTTTCCATCCTTCAACCCCGTGTTCAACCCAGCTCTTGCCACCTTCAGAGGACAGGTTCCTCGCATTCTACACCTCTATCGTTTGACTCTTTCCCTTTCTCTTTTTACCTCCCTCGGCTGGTCCAATTTGCTCTCAACTCACTTTCCACCAACTTTCGAGATGTTCTCAAAATCCTCCATCGCCCCTCTATTCCTTCTTGCACTAGCTTCTTCTGTCAACGCCCATGGTATTATTACCCCTCCCCTCGGGGTCCAAGGTACCCCGTCACGCAATGACGTTCAGCGACCCTCCCAGAACAAGCCGTGCGGCAACGCAGACATCGCCAAAACCCTCGATTCTTCCACTGCCGTTCCCGCGGACGCAAAGGGAACCTTCTCTGCCAACGTCGTCAACTTTAATCCGTGAGTTTACTGTCCGCCTCCAATTGCTAATGCGGACGGTTAACTGAATTGGTGCACCCTTAGTGGCACTGACGGTTCTCGATCCATCAAGACTGTGCTAGTGGATGCATCCGGAACTGGGAACAACTTCGTCCCGGCCCAGATGGTTGTGAACGGTGACCCGGTATGTGACTGTCCGATACATTCATACCCTTTTTTAATCACCAACATTCCTAGAATCCTAAGAACGATTCCTCGCAGCAGATCACAGTCCAGCTCCCCGGCGGTACCAAGTGCGCCGGTGGCGCCGGCAAGGACCTTTGTCTTGCTTCCTTCACCACCACTGCCGGGTTTGGCAACTGCGTTGTCGTCTCACAAGGTGGCGCTGCGGCCAACGCGGCGGCCAATCCGGCTCCGTCTTCCTCTACTCCCATCCGCAATGGCGCCGCCAAAGGCATGAAGCGCGCTACTCCCACAGAGCAACAAGACCCGGCTCAACCCTCTGAGTCTGGTCAGAATGGGAAGGGTGCTGGTAAAAAGCAAAACAAGAACGACAAGAACAAAGGTAACGGCAAAAATAAGAACGGCAACAAAAATAAGAACGGCGACAAAAATAAGAACGGCAACAAGAACAAGAATGGTGGCAAGGCTAAGAACGGTGCTGAGGGCAAGAATGCGAATGCGTCAGGCAACACCGCCGCACGTGGAATGACACCCAAGCGCCATTGTACGTCTCTCCCTTCGTCCGGTTCTAAGAGTGCGAAAAGCTAACTTGTTACTCAGGGTCTTCGCGTTCGTTGAACGCCGACAAGCTCGCGTGACGGGGGCGATGGTGTTGATGATAGATCCAGAATGAATACTGACTGTAGCCACTAGTTTTTGTAACGCACTCTAATTTACAATGTTGCCCCAGGGCTTGTCTCGTTTCTTCTCAGTTGAGGGCACGTCGGGAGCTCTTTCTTAGTCCGACCCGGATAAAAGATTGGTAAACGCTCGCCGTGGCTTCGACCTTCCCCACTCTTTCTATCGCAATGTCTTCGGCAGAGACAACATCCAATAGCAATGGCGTCCCCCCTCCCAACTTGCATCTTCCGGTGTGGAGCAATTTCCTCACAATTATGGGATAAACGTTATTCATGTCGTACTCGTAGTACCCCGAAAGGCCAGAGGACATCACGGCCAACTTACTCAAGCTTACCGAGCTCGTAGAAAACCCGTAAGCACTCGCATGATGATGTGCAGGCCCTGCTGTATGTTAAAGCATCCGGGATCAGACGAACGAGGTTCGTTTTCAAGAGCCTTGTTACTAAACTCCATGAGTTTATTTCCGAGACAAAGTGCGTGGCTATTATATCCCTGGATGATCACATGAAGATACACATTTTCATTGCACTTCGCTATATGCCGTTCATCACCATAGTCTCACCACGGAAGAATGGAAGAGCGGGATCAACTTTCTCAGCCGCACTGGGCAGGTACCTAACCGGGCGATCGGCGAGTATGGCTCACTCTCGGACGTGTTTGGCGTGTCGGGCCTCGTCGAGTCGCTCAACAACCCCCGAGTCGGGAACGCGACCGAGACCAGCTTCTTGGGCCCGTTTTTCACCAGAGATGCGCCCGATCGTACGTCTTCATCTCTCCCACATGTTGCTCACTGTAGCTCACACTGTGACCCCCATTTCTCGCCGTTTCACATCCGCCATCTGCAGTCTCGTTTGGCGAGTCGATCGCATCGGAGGGAAAGGGGGAGTACATGTTCGTTGAGGGGCGTGTCCTCACCACCAGCGGAGAGCCCGTTCCAGGTGCAGTCATTCATACGTGGGAGACGGACAGCGATGGTGAGTGGCATTTTCGACATGTGTGTGCCCTCCTGCTTGACAACGATCGGATGGTGTGCGTCGTGCACATTCCTCCCCCCGCACGCTCCTCCCCTTTTTTAGGCGTGTACGATTTAGAGTATGCGGATCGTACCGCACCAGAGTGCCGTGGCCGGCTGAGGACTGATGAGGAGGGAAAATATGGATACCGCGCGATTGTCCCCGTTCCATATTGCATTCCTCATGATGTAGGGTCATTATTTCCTCTTACGCTGCCCCGCATTCGTAATGGTTCAAACATGATAGGGCCCGGTGGGCGAACTGCTTCTCACCTTGCGACGACATAACGCCCGGCCGAATCACCTACACGTGGTGATCGAAGCCCCCGGATTTCACAAGCTCATAACGTCGTTGTACCCGGAGGGCGACCCATACCTCTCGAGTGATGTCACTTTTGGCGTGAAGAAATCTCTTGTCGTGGTAAGTATGGATATATTACACTACCCAAAGCGTCGCTCGTTTGCTCGATTCTCGTCAGGGCTATCCCTCGAGCATCTCCGCGCCGCCTTCTTTTGTGTCCTTCTTGCCTTGGGCTGGTTGGCTTACTATCTTTCCTGATAGGAACTTACTGAAATTGACGATGATACTGAGGCGCGAAAGCGCGGATTCCCGAACGGTTCCAAATTCAAGTTGCTCAACTATGATTTCGTCCTCCTCACTGAGGACGAATGGGCAGCAGCGCGGGCCCAACGGTCGAACGAGTAGTACCGAGCTCCTCTTGAAGATCGAGGGACTGTCAAGGGTGATTCGAATTTGAGATAAGCAGTATTTGTACAGTAACGTTTGTGTGCTTGAGTTGCTTGACCATTTGGTATTTTATCTTGTTGATCATCATGATCCGGTTTCGTGCTCTGAAAAAACGAAGCGTTGTTCCGCCCGGTTTGTCCCTAGAGGGTCTTCTACTTCTCCTATTTAAATGCCCACTAGGGTCTTGAATCTCGCCCACAACTCATTTCGATACAACCATCCCAGCAATGTCCCCCCCGGAAGTGCGCGCCGCAGTGTCCAATGGCATTCCTGTTCCCGACCTGGATCTCCCGGTAAGGGTCCAGGACGATTTAAGCGTCAAGATCTAAATCCACGTTGTATTTTTGCGTTGGTGGCAGTACCCGGATAGGCCAGAGGTCATTACGGCCAATTTGCTCAAGCTTACTGAGCTTGCCAGTGGGTCAAACCCGTACGTAACGCATCAAACTGTTTCTCTCGATCCCGTATGTGGACGCCTGCGTGTGCAGTCGCACAAAGTTCATCTTCAAGAATCTCATCAGCAAGCTTCATGAGTTTGTCACCGAGACAAAGTGTGTCCTTTCTCTCCGCTCTTTCGAAAAACGGACTGTAACGTGAACACTCCTTTGCCCGCTTCCCGTCACGTCGCGCTCGCAGCATCACCACCGAAGAATGGATGAGCACCATCGACTTTCTCACCCGCACGGGCCAGATGTGCACCCCAATCCGCCAAGAGTTCATCCTCCTCTCGGACGTGCTGGGCGTCTCTGCTCTCGTCGACTCACTAAACAATCCCCCAGTCGGGAGCGCGACGGAAAGCAGCGTCCTGGGTCCATTCTTCACGGAGGACGCACCAGATGGTCAGTCTCAATCCGTTAATCCTCACAATCATTACCTCCCATTAGTCGGTTCATCGCTTATCTGCATCTTCCACAGTTCCGCTCGGCGAGTCGATCGCATCGGAAGGGAAGGGCGAGTACATGTACGTGGAGGGTCGAGTGCTCAATTCGAGCGGGGAGCCCATTCCGGACGCGGTTATTGAGACATGGGAGACGGATGACAAAGGTGAGAGTGATGTTCGATTATATGCGTTCTATCCCTCATCCTTCTGACTGACGGTCGACTGTCGTCATACGTCCGGCTATTGCTATCCCTCCCTCACAAGGCTACTATGACACTCAGTACTCCGAACGCCCTGCGCCTGACTGCCGAGGTAGGCTGAGGACCGACGGAGATGGGGGGTACGGATACCGCGCAGTCGTCCCTGTTGCGTATCCCATCCCCGGCGACGTGCGTTCATCCACCTGCTTCTCTGCCCTTGTCCCCCGTGTTCTCAACCCCTCGTTCTTCCTGTGGTCCGTGACGGAAAAAACATAGGGCCCCGTGGGTGAGCTGCTTCTGAAACTGGGACGACACAACCTCCGCCCGAATCACCTGCACATGATGATCGACGCCCCCGGTTACCGCAAGCTCACGACGGCGCTGTACCCAGAAGGCGATGCCATCCTTTCGAGCGATGCCGTCTTTGGTGTGAAAAAGTCTCTAGTTGTGGTGAGTAAACGGTGGTACTACCGAGCTATCAGTCGGGCCCATCGAGTGTTTATCTATGCGGGCTGACACACTCTTTTGACTTGGTAGGGACTTTCCGAAGTGGATGACGAGGCAGAGGCGCGGAAGCGTGGATTCCCGAAAGGCACCAAGTTCAAGCTACTCAAGTATGACTTCACCCTTCTCACTGAAGAAGAATCGGCGGCGGGCCGCGCCCAGTTAATCAAATCAAGCTCGGCTTGAAGGTACTGGGTGTTGACGAGGCAAGGCATACCTTGAATCATAGTAGTTTCCTTCAATTGTATTAAAGTATATCGCAAACAGAAAATATGTAAAGTCCCAGGTACAGAGAGTATAAAGCCACCGTGACCTAACTGACGAGACGAGACGAATTGTGGTACATGTAAATATATCAAGTATCGTACTAGTACGCAGACACCAATCCGACCCTCATATTGTCGACAGGAAGGATGAACGGACGCCCTGCCATCGAGATCGTACCTTAGATGAAATTTTTGGAGAAAGGAAAGCACAAAACAAGGGTATCGAGAGGTTCACGAATTAGACCGGGAGAGGTTGAGAGAATGAGAATCAGTGAGCGCGACCCATACGCGCCCAAAACATGTCCTCTCGCAGCCGCGTTAGTTCCTTCCACGTGCGCTCCTCCCACGTCCCATCGCCAACATACGGCGTGCCGTCCGGCGCGAATCCGGGTTGCGAGTCCTCCTCGAGCTTGTCCTTGCTGCGGTGCGAAGGATCCGCGTGAGACGTCGGCCGCTCCGTTTCCGTCGCCGTCGCCGTCGACAACTGCAACGGACGGGGATGGCGCGGTGGCGGTAGAGGTACGCGACGTGCTCCGGTAGAATCCGTCTCCTCTGTTGCTGCCGCATCCGCCCTCTTCAGCTTCGGTCCCTCATGTTCGGCGTCTAGGCCATTAGCGGCAGCTGCGGTATCCGCACCTTCTGCCGCAAGTTTTGCGACGTTGACGTTCTCCACTTCTGTTCCTGATGTCGTGGGCTCCGCCTCAGATCTGCCGGTTATCTCAGCTGCTTCTTTTTCCTTTGACGGCTTGCCTCCCTGTTCGGAAGAAAGATTTGGTGTGTTCGCCTTGGCGTCAGGTTCAGCATGCGTTTCCTGTTCTACATGGTGGCCGTTCGGCTGCTCCACTACCTTGGCCGGGCTCACATCTGTAGACGGAACGGGTACGGATGGCGCCGGTGGAACAACGGATGGCGGTCGAGGCACGGCTCGCCGCGCCGCCGCCCGACGAGGTAGAGGTGGCGCGGAGGGTGAGCCAGTCCGTGACGGTGGGCTGATAGGCGGCGATGCATTTCGGGCAGGCGAACGCGGACGTTCCGAGCTCAACCTTTGCTTCCTCGGGGTGACGGGCTCTGCAGGTTTCGATTCGGGCTGTGGTGATTCAGGTCCTGTGGGTGCCTTATTTGCATCTTCAGGAAGGGGTGCTGATTTAGCCACTGGAGTCTTGTGAGATATTTCTGGCGACTGAGCGGAGGTGGGCGCGGGCACACTCTCCGTTGGTGCGAAATCTTCGGCAGGAGTAAGAAAACCCTCGTTCAAAGGGTCTGCATCTTCTGGTGATGAAACGAGTAAACTAGAGAGCGTCGGGGACGCTTCCGGTTTCGCTGCTGCAGGTAACTCTTGACCATCCGAGGCAGACGATTGAGACTCTCTAGCTGAGGAATCGGTTCCCGAAGAGGGACGACCCTCCGCCTCACTGTCCGTAGGTATTGGCTTACGTATCCTAGACCGGTTTCGGCTTGGTAGAGGGGGCGGGACAAGCGAACTTGGACCAGGGGAACTCGAGCGATGCGGTGGCGCAACGAAACGCCGTGTCTCTGGTTGTGGCTCTGCTCGCTTGCCTTTATCATTCTCTCCCCAACCAGGGACGCGGTCCAGGCCAAAGGACGATGCAACACCCCAGAAACCAGAGCCCTTTGGGACTCTCCGAGGCGGGACGGGAGGTTTATCAACGTTCGCACCCTCGATCTCTCGATGGGGAGGCGGCGGTGGTGTTTGTACTTCTTCCTCCCAGACCTTTTCAAGGACGCTGGTACGAAGAAAAGACCAAAGGGAGCAGGTGGTACGCAGCCGAGTCAGACACCACTCTGATGTACAGAGCGGGAGCGCTGATGGGAACGCGGAAGACGGCTCTGATAGCCGGAATATATATAATTGTCCGGGGAGAGATGATGTATCATGGTACGGCGGAGGGGATGATGGTTCCGAAGGGGGCAGTGCTAGTGAGGATCTTTTGAAGATCGACGATGACCAGGAGTTGAATTGCGTGCCATTCGTCCGTGAAAGGTATCCAGTCCGAGTGGGGCTTGGCGCATTGAGGGGTACGATACCATGGCCGCACAATCCACAAGACAACAGATTGGCATTGTTTGATCCGTGAAGGACATTGACGGCGAGAGGTGGTTGCGGAGACGTTGCAGACGCTAAGATGCACTGCGTCGCAATGGGTTCGATCGTGAGTTGCCCGGTTTGGATAGCGGCAATGATCGAACGCCTTGAGAGCCAATTGAGGGCAGCGGCAGCGTCCAGGCGGATTGTTGGGTCCCTGCCAAAGCATCCGTAAAATGGAAGATAATAATACTGATAGAAACATACGTGTCTTCCAGCTGTAGCCTTGCTACAAACGGCAGCCCCAACAAAGAGCTTATGGTCGGTGGTTGAGGGGAAGTAGCCCGTAAAGTGCGGAGGTGGGATAGAAGGGAAAGGAATTCCTGATAGGACGCGTGAGACGTGAGGAGATGGTGCGTGTTCGCCGGTGGGAATGAAGCTCGTCGTTCGATCCAGTTGCCCTTGCCCATAGCAGCGCTCATGCCCTCCATTCTGCGCTCGGCAGCCTCTTTCTCCCCTTGAAGGGCCTGTAATTCCTGCTGCATGAGTCTCACCGCATCTTCGGCTTCTCTGAGGGCACGTTCGGCCTCCTCTGCCTTCCGATCGCTCTGGGCGCGGCCCAGTCTCGCCTCCGCCACCATCGTGTTAGCTTGGTCGAAAAGCGCGGCGCTGACGTCGTCCAGGTCCTTTTCTATGTCAGCTCGAGCGCTCTCGGCTTGTCCGCGCCTGGCAGCTTCTTCTGTAGCTTTTTCCATGAGCCGCGTAAGTTCGGCCGTGACGTGCGCCTTTTCCACCAAGAGACCGGTGTTGAGCGCAGAGAGATGCTGCGAACGCTCCAACTCCAATTCGGATATTTTGACGGAGGAGGAGCGGAGTGTGGATGAAGTGACGTGAAGGTCATCCTCTAGGTCTGATACTCGATCATAGGACCTGACGAGTTTGTTGTTGAGCTCGGTTACTTGGGAGACGAGGTCTTGAACCTGGGTTCGGAGGGATGTGATGACTAGGTCCTGCGCATCCCTATCCACA
>QFEY01006251.1:0-14488 GCA_003316435.1 Russula virescens | reverse complement strand
CCTGGTTGGATATCTTGATCTCCGTTATCGTCGTTGTATGGTATGACTTGATGACTTAGACCCTGGATGTAGTCAGTATTAAACAGTGCTTTGATGTCATTGCAATATTTGAACTGGCAAAACCATCCAGAAGGCGAGAAACGACTCGCAATCCCATAAGCGAAGGTCTGGAATTGTCTCTCGGGATCGAGTCTGCTGAGAGAAGTTGTCTAACAGTCGGTCGACCAAATTAATGCGGTACGCCACATAGAAAGACGAAACGAACACACCAGCGAGGTCCTTTACACATTGCCCGATGGCACGTATAGCCCAAACAATACCTTCCCTTCCCTCCAGAATGTCGCGAAGATTTACAACCTTGGTCCGCATGATTCTCATAATTTCATAGTGACGCCTCATCAGCTGGTATAACAGTGGAAAAGCGATTCACAATCGAATCCAGAGACGGGTCCAAGGTGTAATTCTGACCTTTTCGATGCGCCGCCACAATATGTTAAGAACACGTTGCCCGAAAAACGTGGGTCATGAATTCCAATTCCGCGTCGCTCATGCTGATGTAATCAGGGTCGCACTCCGGCCGAAAATCCGCCCGTTTGGCTTGGTTCCCGCTCATTTTTGATCATTTCAATGATACCAATGGAGGGATATCGGGCGTGAAGCCCGTTGGACATACACCATTTGCTCTTCTCAGAACGCATATATTCACATGTGTTCGTAGAGAAAACTGTACTTGTACTACGGTGCTTTCTTACATCGAATACTATGGCCTTTTTTCCCAGACTCACTCGCGCGTTCCCGCGCTCGCTCTCGCTCTCTTCCTCTTAGACACTCTTATCTGTGGAAAGTCTCCTCCCGCCATTGCTCACAAAAAATGACAACTAAGGATGAAGTGGGGGGATTCTCGATTTGCGCAAGTGTGTGTTGGATTACGAGTAATTCGAATTTAGTTCCTTTGTCCTTTATGCCCGCCTTGCTGCCACAATTGTAACTGGCAAGACACACCCGCCTCTTGTGATTAAACAAGGATATAGGATTCTGTTACAGGTCTAAGTACATTCTAACAGATGCAGGAAGAAATTTAATGTCTAGAATAAGCATATAGCAGTCGTAGAGTTCCGAAAAAGACCATCAAAAAGCCAAACTTAGACGCCATATATACCACGATGGCCCCTTTGAGCATTCCCGACCCAATTAACATGTCCGCAGGCAGAGACGTGGCTAGCCCAACCGTCGCCGCATCCAACGTTGACACCTGAATCGATTTCTCAAGACGAGCTACCTCTCTCTTCTGTTCTGGAGGCAGGAAGCCGCTTGCGCGCCACGCTCCCAACCATTTCCGTACATTCTTTTCCCCAAGGGGTCTAGCGCCTTCTGCCAACGCCCTCGATACGCGTACTGCACGTGTGGTACCCAAACGCGCAACGCCAATGGGTTCCCACTCGGGGCCGTTGCGCGCGGATTGGAAGAAACCGAATAAACGTAATGCAGGGTTGCTCGCTTGCGCCTTTTCCAGGTTTGCATCGGAATAGGACTGGGTCTTATGTTCCTCGGATAGCCTAGAAAGCCATTCAGGATAAGGAACAAGTGGGACGTTGAACGACGATGCGGCAGAAGCGATGAGGGCGTTGAAGGGTACGCCGCGCGGATGGGCAAGGTGGAGGGTGTGTGAGTCGGGTGTAGGATCGATACGCGACATCTCGAGCATGGCCGCTGCGGCATCCGGCGCAGTAATCCAGGCGACAGTCTAAACCTCCTATCAACAAACAACGCTTTTAATGTGATCAACATCCCACTTACCCCATCAAGGCTTGGCAGACAGCCTAGTGTCAGGGCTGACTTCACAAGTGATGGGAACCACTCTTTCTCATTCCAGGTGCCATTCCCTTCTCCACACACCTGGCCCAGACGTACGACGACAGGTCGCAGCGCGGTGCGCTCTGCAGCCGCATCAAGGATACGTTCTGCTACCCACTTGGATTCCGAGTAGCCAGTGCCAACAGGAATCTCCGGATTTGACAGCACTTCCTCCGCAACTGAACCCTTGTTCTCGAAATCTACGATTAAATAGTCAAAAAAAAGTATAAATTCACCAAATAATACGTACTGATGAATACCGAGATAGAAGAGACAAAGAGCAGGTGAGGAGGACGCGTAAGTGGCGATGTGATTGCGAAGTCTACCAAGGCCCGTACACCGGAAATATTGTCTTCGAAGGAAGATAAAGATAGATTTAAATTTATCTTCCAAGCTGTCGAACTATTCAGCATGATCTACATGACGAAACAGCCACTGCCGTACCATTATGAACGACGTGCGTGACTGATTTTTGGATCTGTGTATTCACGTTTTATGAGCGCAACCAGAAGCTGAAGGGACTTTCTTACTTCTCCGTACAGCTCGTCACCCAGAGCAAAACCAGGTGCATTTAAGTCTCCTTCAATATACACAATTTTCTTTGACGACAGGAGACTCGTGTTCAACCCACGCTGCGTGAAGGCCAAGAGCTGTCGTGCCTGAGAAGTTGAGGACTTTGAAGGCCGGTTAAATGCGTATATACGCGTGACAGCGGGTGCTTCCAGTAGTTGTGCCAACATGTTGGAACCCAGACCACCTGTCGTTCCGGTCAACAAATAGACATCCCCATGGAGCACGGGATAAGCCGATCCATTGATCGCAAGGCGCGCAGGAAAGCCCTCCGTGTATTTGTCGACAAGTGCCTGCAGCTCTCGTCCTCGCGTTGGGAGGTCAACACCCTGAGCAGAATGCGGATCGGCCACCACCTTGCTCAAGAATGTGGCCATACGCTCAATGGTGGGATATTCATACACGAAAGATGCAGACACAAGTTTCGCTGCCTCGGGCTTAGTCTCTCGGAGCCCATGTAAGATGGAATTCCGAATGTATGTGGACTGCAAACTACACAAGGGTGTTACTTGATGATGGCGCCAATATAGATGAATGTCCCTACCTATCACAGCCATGTTGGAAGATATCGACACCATCGGCAACCTTCCGCGTCATGACCTTATAGACGACGCGCTGCACATAATCAAGCGATTGCGACGGCGTCCATTCCGCAGGTAATTGAATATCGACTTGCGAGGTCTGCTCAACAGCATCGTATAATGCGTTGATTTCTTTATCATAATCCTTAAGGATTGCTTGCCTCCGCGCTGTCATTTTTGCTGTATACACAAACGGCTTGGCCGGTGATGCAACAACTATCATCTAGACAGTTACCTTCGTTAGTTTAGTATCGAGAAATAGGACGGACGTGCGCACCTCCTTGAAAAGACGAGAGTGTTGCGGCGCGTAGGCATTCAGCCGTTCCACAGTAGGCCTAGAATTTCAATTGAGAACCCAAGAATGGGCATGGTGAAATATACGTGCCAGATTAATTTGCGGAACGTCTCAAGTTTTGCCTCGTCCGTAGGGTCAAACGCGAATTGAGGTTTCGGATCGACAAGAACGCCATTCTGGAACCTCCCCCGGCCGAACATGACGGCGGATAGGATATGAGGATCCTGTGCAAGAATCCCCTCTTGATGGCGATATTAGTACACGCAACATCAAGATCGAATTAGAAGTTTTACCGAGAGGCCCTGGGTTTGTCTTCTCTCCTGTCGATAACATGATTTGATCATCTTTTCGACCATAGATCTTCCATAAGCCAGACTTCGAAGGATGGGGTACAAGCAAATCGGAGGTAGCGTACGCATCCCTCCCGTCTATCTGCGTATTTATGACTACGGGATGGTGAAGGTCATGGTCCTAAAAAATTTTAGCGTAGGAAGGGGATAAGACGAAATCCACTGACCATCAGAACCAACTCGAATGTCTCGTCATCTTGAGGTAGAAACGCGGGGCGACAATGCGAGGACAAGGTGAAGTACTCCCAATCCTCTCCACGAGAATGACCTATCGTGCGAAGTTATAACCACGCTATGGACGAGATGGACGAGATGAGAACCTACTTGGGAGTACTGTGTTCAACACACCACATTCGGAACTAGGGTAATCACTCTTACGAAGGCGAAGCCAAGACAAGGGCCACGGTGCTTACCATCCGTACTGGGAATGAACGGAGACGCCTTCGCGTGTAAGGTGATCTCCTACCTCTTCGGGTAGCGGTCCACCACCCCACATCTTCCCCGGAGTGATAAGTAGTACATCTCTACGTAGGTTTCTTGCAACATACCACGGCTTTTGTTGTCTTGAGATAATTTATCGCATCGGGACTACGAGACCAAGCCTTCATGCACCTTCGAATGAGGAGCTAACAAATGAGGGTGTGACCACATACTTCTAGAAATGTTGGCGCAGCTGCTCCGATCGAGCAGTTCGTTATGATCATCCCTTCCAATACATTCTGGGGATTTGGCAAGACAGCTGGGAAGGCCGGCTTGAAGACAGCCATCACCACTCCAGAAGACGGCTGAAACCCGTTGGAATGGAAATACTCGGAGTAAGTGTCACTCACCACCAGAGCTATTTGCAAGAGTCCCATTCCGTGGAAGACTGGCATCGCATGACAGGACATAATTTGTCCACAGAGATCCATTTCCCCCCACCCTGACCAAAACGTAAGAGAAGTTACACCACGAATGCAAATGACTTACAGGGAATAGTACAAAGAGTGACAACTTGTTTATGGGACCACACAATAGGCTTTGGGAACGCAGTAGACCCTTTTGTGCTGAAGTCAATCTATTGTATAGTTGCAAATAGGATTTAGTTCACTGACCAGAGGAATGCAATATTAACGATGGTGCATCAAGGTCAAACTTCACTGTAGGGTAGTGTTGGAATTCATTGTCTGATTCATCATGCGGATAGAGATCTTCGAAATGAGGCATGTGGGAAACCGGTATCTCAGGATATCCATCCGCTCGCAGTAACTCCGCGGAAGCCGCAGCGAGCTTCTGAAGCATGGGTTCGCCACCGACTAGTAAGTGATTTGTCCCCGTCTTTTTCAGTAGATGGGCGACGGCTTCAGGTGAATTTCTGGGCGAAATGGGGAACACTGCAAAGCCAGCCCGCAGAATTCCAACTTCAGTGGTGACATACGTCACAGTGTCTACCTCGAAGTCAACGATGGAAATGCATGGCACTGGGAGGAGCAGGGTACATACCAGTCGCCGCCAGTGCGGCAACGACGACAGGGCGCCCTTCTAATGCAGCTGCCGCATCCTCCGGAGAGACGCGTGATGCGACAAGATGGGCAGCGCGATGGATCCCGCGAACAGCCTCGGCCCATGTGATAGTCCTGATTTTCCCTGGGCCATCGTCATAAACGAAGAATGGGTGACTAGGGCTGTTTCGAGACTGCCAGTCGTAGAAGTCGGGAAGACATAAGGACTTGTCACCCAACGGCGGGGCTTTGAAGGTCGCACTATTCAATACTTGAGTCCTGGGTAAAGTGGACATGACAGAGAGGAAAGGGAAGACGAAGATCGTGTCGGGAAGGTCAGATATGAGAACGGGACTGTACCTCTAAAAGAGCGACTCTGTTCCACTCGCCGAGTCCGCAGGAATCTGCCATTACTCACAAGCCGGATAACTAAAAGCGTGGGTCGGACACTCCGTTACGGCAATGAGAAGCATAGCCAGGGTCAAACGTGGAATTGATGAATGCCACAATGAGTAATAGCGAGTACCGGTGTCAATAGAGATGCGATAAGACAAATCATTCAACGCCGCAGTGTTCTTCCGAGGACGGTCGCAGAGAAAGCGGTATGCATCCGAAGTATGACTAAGCAATGATGTCCTGGCCACGCCGGTCTGCGGTCCGCTGCCACCACTTTGCAAGAGGCAACCCATGAGTCGTGTCTTGAAATTTTGAGCTATAGACGTTATGAACATCGAATAACGATAGTCCCCCTCAGGCTTCGAACCCAAGCACATTCCTTCGGCTCTTTATCTGTGCGCTCCGATATAAGGCATGAATCACCTAGGCTGGCGGTGTTTAGAAGCCTGTCAACCGACTTCATCACATTGCTTTGCTAATCCCACGGACGTCCGTTACCACCCTTTGGCGGCTAGCTACTCCCCCAACAAGTATCCGGCTCATACATACTTGTACGTGCTCCTTCATTTCACGGAGTGACAATTTTATTTCTCCAGCGTCTTTGGGGACATATGAACAACATTTGAAGCGACGACTGTAGATCCCGAAGCAACGAACTGAAGGAGGCCAGGCTTCCCAGGTTGGTCCGAAACGATCGTTTATCCCTTCCGGAGTATCGGAAAATGAAGGTCTTCGGTGATATGTCCACATTCCACAATAGCGCGGTGATTATCAATCCATAGCCCTGCCGTAGCATGGGCCTCTTCTACTTTTTGAAAAAACGTCGGTTAACATGTGCCGGTGCACAGCATGTTTCCATGTTCGATGCAATGTTGATGGATGTGAGTTAACTTCTCTCAAAAGTAAGGTCGAGGCGAAATTATCGAGCACTAAAGACTGTCTATATCGTACTACCTATGCAACTGTATGGCAGTGCAACCTGTGCCTCGTGATTTGATAACAACTCTGGGGCCAGATTCGTTTTAATTCCGTTACGCTCGGGTTCTGGGTCGCTTTGCTCCATGTGTAACGTCGGTCTCCCTATCAATCAGGAAGTGTTGACTCAGCGCTTGCCCATGAACACCGGAGCTGCCGGGCTACCGACTGCTTATTCCTTCTTTCGCGCGCATGCCTCCGGCTAAGTGTCGTAGCTCTGTCTCATTCTTTCCGCCCTCTACGCAGTTACAATCAACCGAAACAGCGCGCTTAGAAATGAACACAGGCAGTCTTTCCAAGATATAAACCCTTGGAAGTTGACACCAACCCAGCAGAACACCCACTCGCCTCACTTCTCTTCCGCATAGACTTCTGATCGACTTCTCTCATCTTCTGTGCAATGGCTCGATCCGACAAGACTCCTCTCATCAACTCTTCATCCCCTCCCAAGGAGAAGCTCCCGTTCCCTCTTGGCCATGTTTCCCCCGGTGTTCGCCCTTACTTGGAACTCATTCGATTCCACAAGGTACGCCTCATGATTGTGTAGCGATATGAAGTGGGCTCACACTTTATCCAGCCCACCGGTACTATCCTCATGTTCTGGCCATTTGGTAAGCCCTAACAGTACTTACTCAAATCCCTTGGCTCACAGTCAAATTTAGCTTGGGGCTTGACCATGGCGGCGTACCACACGAGCCTGGACTTGCAAACTTTCTGGACCGAAATGTTCAGGTTCTTGATCGCTGCATTTCTTGTGCGTGGCTCTGCCTGCACGATCAACGATATTTTCGATCGCAACTTCGATGCTGGCGTTGGTGCGCCCATTCCCTTTACACCCCCATTCCTATCTCATGTTGCTATAGAACGTACCAAGGGACGCCCTCTCGCCAGTGGACGTGTCTCTGTCTTTGCTGCCGTCGTTTATTTGATTCTTCAATACCTCGTTGGCGTTCTTCTGTACCTTCCCTACAACGGCATCGCATTTTGGGCCGCCATTGCTCAGCTTCTCCCTCTGTATGTTCATCGCCGCACTAACTCCGGACTAAGTAACTAAGAAAGCCTGACACATGCAGTTTCATCGCCTACCCTCTCATGAAGAGAATCACATACTGGCCACAGGCATGGCTCGGCATCGCTATGAACTTCGGTCTGATTGTGGCCTGGGTTGCGGTCACCAACGAGGTCAACTTCAAGCTACTCACTCTTCTCATGGTTGGCACATGGGGCTGGACCATGCACTACGGTTGGTTCTCTTCATCTCCATAGTCGAAAGGAAGCAACTGACGCGGCGTTAGACACCATCTACGCGTGCCAGGATCGCAAGGATGACATCATTGTTGGCGTGAAGTCGACGGCTGTCATGCTTGGCGACTTTGTCCGCCCCTTCACCTTCAGCTGTGCCGTCTTGTTTGTGGCCACCCTCGCCTATGCGGGCATCCTTAACGAACAGACTCCCTACTTCTTCTACGTCACTGTCGGCGGTACTTCCCTTCACCTCATCTGGCAGTACATCACTGTCGACCTCGACTCCCCCGACAGCTGTGGCCGTAAGTCATCACCCTACCCATGCTATAACGAAATTTATTAATGTACTTCCCCTTGCAGTGAACTTCGATCGCAATGGCCGCATGGGATGGATTACTTGGGCTGGCCTCATGATCGATTATCTTGTCAAGATTGACAAGCTTCCGTTCGCCCTGCCCTTTTAATTGAAAAACTTCCTTCTACACAGAGTCAGTCACTGTACTCATCGGTTTTGGGGTCATAGCAGGGTCGAAGTACAATGGACTGGTGATAAACTTACTTCGGGCAGAATCAAGCCTGCGGGTCTATATTGTGTAAATACGCACTCCCATAATTACCATTCGATAGACAAATCTCTCCAATCTATTATAAAACTTTCGTCTACTATTTTTTCGTCGGAGGTGCGGCAACGCGATAACCCTAAATTGTCTATCGTCCGAGTCCGAGTCTCCGAAACTCGTCTTTGTTGAAGTCTTACATAATCTCGAATTTCAGATGTGGCGAGCGCTAAATACAAGCGGCTCACTTTTCCCATTGGTTAGTCACGTCCTCCATCCAGCTTGCTCAGCAACGCTAGATGCCCCATGTCGCAGCAGGAATTCCCTGAAGCGTTATGGACCCCTCGTAAAGCCCTTCTATTCCTCACAACCCTCATTTTCGTCTTCGTGCAAGCTGGCCTCTTCGCGGGCCACTTCGCAGCCGAAATTCATATCTCCACGGATCATTTGCCGACTCCGCTACCCACCCATGCTGGCCCAGCGCGACTTACAGGGAGCGTTTCCAGCCACCCGATACCCTACCTCATGGACGACGCGGAACGTCAGTTCCGTAGATTGCTGTCGCGCCAGAGCCGCTCTCTACGCACAGCCGTTGCAGAATACAAGAGACGTTACGGCCGCAACCCACCCAAGGGCTTCGACGCGTGGTGGCGGTTTGCGCAGGCGAATAATGTGAAGATGATTGACGAGTATGATGGCCTCGTGAAAGACCTTGAACCGTTCTGGAAGATGACGGGCGAAGAGTTCCGACTGCTGGCGTTTCAGGTGTGTGCTAATGTAGCGCCGTTGTTATAACGCATTACCCAACGTGTCTTGGCTGCAGGCAGCTCAAGACCTTCCTTCCGTGGATTTGGTACGGATACGAGGTGGCGAGGCAGAGGCCGTCAACATCAAGTCGTTCGATGATAGGGACAATGTCGGCATGCGTGCTCGCAGTTTCCTAAAGATGATAGATAAATTCAGGGAAATGGTACATTTCTGTCTAGCCCTTGAGTACGTCTCTGATCGTCTCTCCTCTCATTAGCTACCCGATCTCGATTTTGCCATCAACGCTCGATCAGAGGGCCGCGTGCTTGTTCCGTGGGAGTATCGCAAGTATTCGAACATCACAGTCCAAGAAACATTCGGTGTGTTTGAAGTTTTCTTCTCTGAATGCTGACCAACGCAGCTCCAGAAACCATTGCTGGCCACCTTTCTGTCCCTGACTGGGGCGGAGAGGGTAGTGTCTGGGAATATTATCGTCGCACATGTCCCCCAGACTCGGCAGCGCGACGAATCATGGGCTCCATGCGGGCGATCGGCTTTAATGGCACAACCAATTATATCCGCCCTTCCGACTCGTTCCCAGGTCCCGATTTTGCATTCACCAAGGAAATTGCCAGAACACTTTCTTTCTGCGACAATCCGTCCGCTCACGTATCACATGGCCATTTCTTCTCTGATTGGCGAACCGTCCCCATTCTATATCCAATCCTATCCCCCGCCAAGGCTTTGGGCTTCAGTGACATCAAAATTCCTAGTCACTATTACTACGGGACAACGAAACGCTACACCTACGCATGGGACGATGTGAACCTGGAGAAGAAGCAGCTGGACGGTATGGAGATGCCGTGGGAGATGAAAGACGACAAAATTTTTTTCCGGGGTGCTACCACGGGCGGCGGTAGCTCGCCGAGTGGCTTCTCACCACATTACCAACGGCACCGGTAATTATTCCCGTAGCTCGATGGAAATATCTAACATCTTCTCAGCTTTGTCAAGCTAGCGAGCAATGATTTTGAAACAAATCGCACAATTGTTTTTGCCGACCCACCAGGATCCACGAACTATGTATATGCCTCAGTTCCCATCTCCTCCCTTAATCGAGAGATCATGGATGTCGCCTTCGTTAGCTCTGTCGACTTCGACCATTATCCCGGTGGCTTGGCTCAGCAAGTTATAGACCACCGGTTTGATGACGCCGCTGTCCTAAGCGACTACTGGGCACACAAGTACCTTCTCGACTTGGACGGGATGAGCTACTCTGGCAAATTCTTCGCTTTTCTTGGGTCCGACAGTGTCGTCATAAAATCGAGTGTTTACCAGGAGTTTTTCTCTGACTGGATACAACCCTGGTGCGTCCTTTTCTTTCGAATGTTTATCATCTCCCTTAGACGGTGGATGCGGTGTACAGGCTTCACTACATCCCACTGTCGACATCGTATGCCGAGATATACAACATCCACGCCTTCTTTTCAGGGGGTATACCAGGTGCACTTGCGGTTGTGAACTCGACTGTGCAACATCTTCCACGAAGGGAGCGTATACCCCTTGACGGGGATAAGCGTTTACGACGCATCGCGCGTGCAGGAAAAAATTGGAAGAATACGATAGGCCGCCAGGTTGATATGGAGGGTGAGCCCATCCTGGCTTGTCCAGTCCACCTTGTACAGAATTAACGAGCCCATCATCTCACAGCGTACGTCTTCCGGTTATGCTTAGAGTATGCTCGACTGGCAGCGGACAATCGAGAGAAGATGGATTACAAACTTTGGTTCTAAGTTGGGTTGTACTGTGATTTATGGTATTTTTGTCCCATTGTAGAGTGCGCGATTGGTGGAGGATCTACCGATTGTGCCACTCAGGCGCAATGGTAATGCACTCGCTCGAGAAGGCCTATCTCCGTGGGACCCGCTTTGGAAGAGTTGGGGGTTGCCCAATCGTAGCTGCTTATCTCATTATTATTGCTGACAAAGACTCTGATGGAACCCACGTGACTAGCTTACCTGTGTTCTCATTGAGCGCGCGCGAATAAGTTAAACTGTTTATTGCAGAGGCTGAAGCCTGAGGCATCGCATATGCACGAGAGCCAAAGGGATGTCATCCGAGAGAGAATATTCTCTGGCGGACGTTGTGAGATATCAGAACATCATGTATCATGGACTCATCCTCCGAACTTGTCGCCTATTATCATCACCGTGGGACAGCAGAACAGTCAATGGAACATCCGTGAGTAAGAGCTTCTCCCGAAGATTTGGTATGTTGGCTTATGCGTTGGCAGTCTGAGACCTGATGCCCGAGATTCGGTCCTCAACCCCACAGTGATCATAGCGACCTTACCTTCGCACTTCACCGGACTCCACCATTTGAACTGTTTTTTTGCACCACGTTGGACCCACCAGACCGGTACAATCTACTCATTTTCATATAAAAGCAATCAGATGACCTCTATAAACCACGCGTCGAACATGCCCAAGTCATTTTTCGAACCGACAACGCTGGCAGTGGTGCTGGAGATTTCAGAGTTTTAGGTTTTGCGCCAGGGTATCACTGCAACCCGTGAGTTCGTATCTTATAACAGAGGGCGATATCTCAATGGAAATTCAACCTATCAATCGGATTGATGTGACGACGATGACAAAGTGGTGGCAGCACACGCGACGTCGCCACCTTGTCACTCAGTTCTGAGCTGTCGATGGAATGTGATTCGATATCGGACATCAGTACCGTCGATCTCGGCGTGTGTACCCTCAAAGCAGCCTCAGGTGTCATCGAGACGACAACTCCCAAGCATGATGGACACCCCGCTCTCCCCTTATCATATATCATAACCCCTCCTCCATACCCTCTACCGCAGTCCCGATCCAGACTAGCCGCTTCTCTAAAGCCAAGCCAGATGTGGATAAAAAGTCATGTGGCCAGGTGGCCAGAATGGACTAAATGACAGAAGGCAGCTACAAGGCATGAGGCTTCGGCGTGTTGCATTGTTATCAGCCGGCACATCGCGATGCAAAAGACGTCGCCCCGCGTATCCCGGTCAGTTATCCCCATCGCCTGCACGAAACCCTCGCTTTTGCAAAGTGAGAGCGTTAACTCGCTCGAGAAGCGTGAAGCGCGCCATCAGATAAGCTTTGGGTACCAGTGTGCTTGTCATCCGGCGTATCCCGTTACCTCTTCATCAAAGCACCACATCCACCTCTTAAACACTTTCTCTTCCCTACCCTACACCCTACCTCGTCCACCAGTATGATGCCTTCAATGATTGCCCCTGCCTTCTCCCCTTCAGTGGCGATGGTGCCTTCTCCTGCCGTCTCACCTGCAGTAGTTGGGCGCAATCTGTACGAGCAACCCATGCCTTTCCAAAGTCCGAGTGTAGAATTTGAGGTAGAACGCGGAACAAACATCCGGGGGGCGGCTCGGCCCCCACTTCGCCGTGCAGTGTCCGACTACTCGAACGAGGCCCTTCTTCAAACGAGCATCGCAAACGTTATTGCGTCCAACGCACGCCCCTTTGCTGTCTCTGGGCGGATACCAGTAGACCCTGCAACTCTCACACTTTTTTTCCGCACAAAGGTAAGTGGCTTTTGATGAGTTCCGAACCCTCGGTTAATAAGCGCTTGCTCAGAGCGGAATCACGCACTCCCTTGATTTCCCGATTGATGTCGATTATGATACGCCTCCTGCTCTCGACGTCTTGATTGCTGCTTGCCGACCTCACCCACGAGTTAGAGATGACTCAGAGAGCGAGTCGCTCTTCTATCCCACGAACCTTCCCCTGACAACGTCACTCGAACTGGCCAATCACCCCATCCTCGAGGCGGTGCGCAACACGTTCTTCCCAAACGTACCTGGTGGACATTACCTACAAGCTGTGCGTGACAAACTGGAGGTAGTCCCAACCGGCGCACGCATGGAAGAACAAGGGGTCCCTGGGGACTCACGTGTCGCGACCGTGCTCGTGACGCTTCCAGTTCGCTTCCGTGGTGGCGAGTTCATCGTGCATCCTCCCGAGGGCGGAGAGGAGCGTTACCAGGGACGTGGCGGGAAAAGCGGGCACATGGAGTGGATCGCGTACCTGGCAGACTGCACGTCAGAAGTTGAGTCAGTACAGAAAGGCTGTCGAATAACCCTCTCGTATGCCATTCACCTCAAGAGCTTCGGCCCGGCTGGCCCAAGCCCCGAACCGCTCATCAACCCGAATGATTACTTCTTGGACAACTTGGCTCCAATCTTCAACATTATGCGTGGCCGCACGATCGCCTTTTACCTTACTGGTGACTATGGCGTCAATCCGGCAGACGTGCTTGCCGAGTCGCTTGTGCCTTACGTGAGTTCGAAGCCGAGAGCCAACCGTGTTGCGCCACCTGACCCACTCTTGTTCGCCGTCTGTAGCTGAAAGGTGGTGACTCGATACTGTACCACGGCATCAAATTGTACAAACTCGCCCCCGAGCTCCGTTGGACCGCTGGTGGATACATTTGGCCTGTCGATCGCGTTGTTGAATGCGGGCCAGAGGTGATCGACGGCAATTCATACGGCAGCCCCGGCCGCCGGACGCAGAGTGTGGGTTACGGAGCCTCACCCTACGTCGAAGGGGATGGACATATCAACCTCCAGCACCGTGTTGAAGAGAGTGGCGCAATCCCACTCGCAGAGGCAGACATAGTGCTATTAGCAGACAAGGATATGTCCGGGAGCATGTCTGGGACCATCTCAAAGGAGCGTGTACCGCTTGTCTCGGGAGGGTTGTTGGATAAATTGGTTGTGAACATTCTGCTTGTGGTGTATGTCGCTTGATGTTAGTCTCACTGTTGTTTCATGTACTTATCGGGGGGTGTAACTCGTTTGTATTGTCGTTTCTCATCGATGGTGATGTTACTTTGATAGAATCGGGATGTACCACCAAGCTCGTGATGTTGTTATCGGATATCAGCAAGCGCAACACAACACAGGTCGCTCACTGGCATTGCCCATTGCCCAGTCCCGTATATAAGCGAGCAACTTCCTAAGTTTCCCTTCACTTCCCGTGCTCATCCTGCAATGTCCTCCAATAGGACCATTTATTTCGCCTATGGTAGCAATATGTGGATAGATCAGATGAGGCGACGCTGCCCAGATCATGAATACGTCGGGATTGGGCTACTGAACAACTGGTGAGATCCGCAGATCATGGGTCTCAGGCTATCGATTCCGCTCATCAACATCGTTCGATTTCCTAGGCGTTGGATCGTTAATCAGAGAGGCGTCGCAAATGTCGTTCCTTACCCTGGGGACTATGTATATGGTCTCTTGTACAAGCTCAGTCCTAGCGACGAGAAGTCCCTGGACGGGTCAGAAGGGTTTCCGAATGTCTACCAAAAGGTGATTATGCCGATCAAGCTCACTCGCACCACGTCCGAGCTTTCCAGCAACGACGAGACGGCTG
>QFEY01006245.1:0-11068 GCA_003316435.1 Russula virescens | reverse complement strand
TGTACGGCGGACGATGATAGATGAAGACGGCCAACCCCTGATGGTGATGGACTACATCCCGGGCAAGCGGCTGGATCACGCCTGGCCATCTCTCTCCCTCTGGTCCAAGTTATGTGTCGGTTTCACTCTTCGTCGATATATCCGCCAGCTTCGCCAAATCAAGGACTCACATTCTTCAGTTCCTGGCCAAATTGCAGAGTCCCCTCAGATCTGCGATGGTTACATGTTTGGCGACAAGCCATGTGGACCTTTTCCTGATTACGCTGCTCTATCGGCATTTTATAATCGCAAGCTTGACATAGCTAAGAATGCAACCTATCCTGATGATCATGGCAACATGATTCGTTGCGCCCGTCCTGACACCGAGCCTTTCGATGACTCCAGGCCGCTTGTCTTCACGCATCGTGACCTCAGCATGCGCAACATGATTTACGGGAAGGACGGAAGGATCTGGTTAGTGGATTGGGGTCTGTCGGGGTTTTACCCGTGGTGGTTTGAGTATACTTCGATGGTATATGCGGCGGAAAATGACATGGCTCCTGACTCATGGAATCGTCTCATTCCGTTCATTGCGGATCCGCTTTTCAAGCATATGAAGTGGATAGACCAAATTGGAATTGCCTTGATAGCATATCGCTAAGGAATAGTGCGAACACAGTGGTTTACCTCCCTTTGAATTTTGATCTATGTGTTTCCTGCGCCACGGGTGATATCCAGAAGCCCTCGATGTGACATGCAATGTAGGGCATCTACACCGAGGGTGGCGTCAAAGTCGAAGTGTCCTTGAGCATGTCGAGCTTTAGCAGCCGTGGTACCACGCTAGAGAAGTTCTGACACTTTGGGGTGGTTTTGGTGTCAGCCGAAAGTGTCCTAATAGTGTGCCACTTTCCCACCCAAATTGCAGTAATGCATGAGGCCGTTCCTCTCCAGAACTTACCGAGGAAGTCCACAATGACTTCTAGGTGTCATCTTTGACTCTGTATAACAGACCAAGAGCTCCAGAACTTCCTAAGATATCCCTTTTGAGCACCGAGGGCCCGGGCGTGTAGCTGGCCTTGCAGCGCAAAACAAAAAAAATACGATATTTGGGTCATCAATGACGGACAGGTGCTCGACATGATTAACTTCCTGCCAGATTATCCAGGTGGAGAAAAAGCCATTATTCTCTACGCCGGCCGCGATGCGATGGAAGGGTTCAACATACTACACGATTCCAAGGTCATCCCGCGATAGGCGCCCAGGCGCGTCGATGTCGATGGGTGTACTGGTTCCGGGCCATCAAGTTGTAACGTAGTGGCTCAACTTTTTAATTCTTAATTCAGCATTCAAAAGCAATCACTACCCATGATCTGCGCGTTCGTTCAAGATGGAATCGAACCAATTTCCTTGGCACGAAAACTGTTACAAAATTGCTGTGTAGTGCTTGTGGGGTGTCGGCTCGGCCATCACGGTGGCTTCTCTACTTGTCAATTCTGGCAATGGCAATTCATGCCCGATCCTTGCTTTTTTTTTTCATTCGGACGCAGTCGAAGATTGATCGAGGGCTGACCGCAGTAAGGGTGGATAATAGTACCGAGCGACGGATCAGTACGATCGGTGACCGCTCCGACGGAGGCTCTGCCAGGCCGCCGTCAATCGGTGCAATAAACGGATGATGCCTTTCCGTGCTTATTCTTTTATGGAATGGCATAGGAAATGTGATTGATCTCGCTTCTCGATTACTGAAGATATAACATATGCCGAGAATGCGGTGGGCTCCTTAGAACAACCGTAGTACATTATTCCGATTTTTCTCTGTGTTCGGTCAGGGATGGTCTTTGTCTCGACGTTCTGGAACGCGAACTGAAAAAGGAACGACGGTGACGGCGACGGCGGAAGAACTGGTGGTAGTGACTGCTTCTTTTATAGCACTGGTGACGTACTTAGCCGATGAGGATGATGAGTGGGGTCGATAAACTTTCGATATGTTAGGCCCGCGGAGTAAGAGAGTATAGTACATGGACGGGTAATATTTACCAAGATCGTTGGGTCTTGGCTCGATATGGGCTCGGTGATTGCGGGGAATGATGATGCCTCGATGGCATGCTGCGATGGACGAACAAGTCGACTTCGTCTTCTCATTATTTAAAGTGCCTCTGTCAAACCGGATTCAAGGAAAAGCTGGCCGGTCGACGTCCCTTGCCTTCTCTCCGTCATTGCTCTTCTCTTTTTGGCGGAGGTCGCACTCCGAATATGGATTCCGGATCTTTTTAGCAACCTCTTTCTGAACTGGATACGAATGAAGGACGATAGGAAAAACGAACCTGGACTCTTTGAGATGCTTGGAGACCTGCAGACTGTTTCCCGATCAACCAAGTCGTGCGAATGACCGGTCCCAAATGATGCACGCTGAGTACCCCGCGGGTCCGCAGCATGGATAATATTTGTAGCACGGCTTCGGACCGACGAGAACAACGGCTACTGGTTACAAGTCCTGTCTGCATTCACGTGGCATCACCTCATAGGTCCGGGAAAATATTGGGAGCCAATACAGGATGCCCCCTTCTTTCGATTGTCTTTTTACGCTGACTTCACTCAATGTCAGAACCTTGCACAATATGCACCTAAGGATATGTAGAGAGTAATTATCATGTCCGTGCCGCGGCACACTGCCTTGGAGGATCTGCTTCGTGGTGACTGCTTCCTTTGCTCGTCCGAACGAGAAGGTTAACAGTGCCGCAGCGCTGAACGGAGTCCGGTTCGTTTTGTAATGCGCCCTGAGGAGGAGAGCGTCGGATACATCATCCACGGCATCATCTCAGGCTGGCAATGGCGACATCAGAAGCGACATATACACCAGGGAATGCTAAATACAAAGCAGACAGACGATGCATCTCAAAAAAATACACGTCACTCTCCGAATAGAATTGAATAGGCGAAGTGGCACCTCTGTCGCCTAGGACCGAGACGGCGAAACACACAGCACGGCTTTATCTTCATTTGATCCGAGTCGGCTGCGAAGTAAGCGAGCGGAGGATTCACTTGAGAGTACATGGCACTGTGGCACTATCGTCACAGACGCTCGTGGCACCATGTGTGGCACCTCCCAGGATGATGTTGCTCAACAGGGTAGGGCTACACCTCAGGAACACCCGAGATGTAGACTTGTTGAAAGTTTGGCAGCTGAAACCTGATGGGGTTGCTGAGCAGCCTACGTGTGTGAAAAAGTGTACTCACTTGGCGTAATTACCAAAACCCGATCATATGTTGGAACAGCGGACACATGGACAATCACCGTCGGAGTGTAAGATAACATGAGATCATGGCTCAATGCGTGTGATCTCGTGATCATTCGTCGGCTACAATCATGTGGCGTACCTTGAGGCTGTAGATCGGACCAATAGCCATCCTCACACCAACCAAGTCAGACAGCCCTGTTGATGCGAAGCACCTCGAGGGGCACAACAAGAGATCAAACGAAACACCTAACGAACGGCTGACACCCGATGCCAGTATCTTGACCCTGCAAAAGTCGTGCCCAAGTTGTTCGTATCCAAGCACTTTCTAATCATATCCACGTGTGGCTGCGACGTGGCCCGAACACCCCATGGCTTCTATCAAAACCTCAAGAAATGATGGATGGCTCGGTACCTTCCGAATATCACCATATTAAGATCCCGAGATGAAGCTAATGGGCGGCCACCAACTCACCTGGGCTTCGGCAGCGACGGCGCGGTTCACCTCGTTGGGCGACAAAACACATACATATGGTCCCTTTTAATTCCTGCTCAAATTTCGTGTTTAAGCTTTTGAACTCACACCACTTCATCATCCTCTCACTTGGTCTAGTGATTGGCCGGGGGCGTTGCTCTTGTTGAGCCCATGTCGTTTCTACCACCACGACAATCACCATCTCTTACGCTTTCCCCTGCTCAATCCGTGGTGTTACATGAAGTCGAGTATGGTCTGCATTTAGCGGGGGCCGCGAAGTATTTGAGCGGTATGTCGCCCTCTACTGCAGATGGTCAAATGCTGACAACGGTTGTCTGGAAAAGCTGCTGGGCTTGTCGCCGTGCTCTATGACCACGTCTTGACGTTCGATGAAGAGGTTCGGGTGATTTGGACCGCACCTCCTTCGATTGCAAAGTGGATGTTCTTGACGAATCGTTACCTGTCGGAGACGTTCCTTCTAGTTGCTGCTAATCGTGTGTACATTGCGCCTTCATCGTAATGACTACTCTGACCATGCTTCAATTCAAACCTAGAAATGTCGGGATTCAATACCGCTGCCCATTCGGACAAAGTGAGTGCTGCATCGCCATGCACTGTAGCGATGCTGACCTGACCGTGCTTAGGGGTAAGATCTTGTTGATTTACGCTCGCCCTTTATCTTAACGCGAAGCGAAGTTGCCAGATAGTGCTGTGCATAGTATTTGTCTATAGTATCTTTTCGACAATCACGGCCAATTTGCTCGCGTTTCTGCGAGTAATCGTACTGTGGGACAAATCGCCCGTATGTACCTATCATGCGGTTCTCAAGCGGGCAAGAGAAAGCTCACCATCGAACCCAAGCGGATTGTGCTTGGACTTAGTATCGTGTTCACCCTGTGCACCCTAAGCACTATTGGCACCGTCGTCGCATCCGTGGTTATTTTGAAGCGTAACTGTGCTTCCCCCTATCCGGGACCGAGCATCTGACCTCATATCACATCTCTTAGCTACCATCAAGTATGATCCACTTGCCCAAGCTTGCTCTCTCACGAAGACCGGCCCATCGGTCATAGCTAGCTTCGCAGGTTTGGTGGGTAATCTTCGGATGCTGTTTACCATTCTCTCTTCGTTCTCAAAGCGACCATTAGACGGCTTTTGAACTTATCGTACTCGTCCTCACGGCATACAACGGTCTTTCGCGTCCACGGGACTCCGGAAGCCCCTTGATACGAGCATTATACCGCGATGGCTTGTTATTCTTCGTCGTGAGTAGTGGCAAACATCGCCATCGCGCCATTCTGCTGCTAATTGCGAGGACTTAGGCCGTGACAATATTTCGCTTGACGAATCTAATTTCGGTATCTATTGCTCAACCCGCGATCGCCAGTATCCCATTATTGTACGTCTCCTGCGTTACTCTCAACCTTCCCAACTCCTGTAGGAGTTGACTGAGCCTTACCGAATAGTTTTTCCTGGGCCATGGTTACGCTGGCCATTAATCGCTTATTGATAAGCCTACGCTCATCTGAAAGGGGCAGCGAGCGCGACGACGACTTAGATGAGGATGTTCTGCATTCCCCAGTGCCTACGGAGTCGGACTGTGACAACTCGAGAGATCGCAGCGCCGCCATCGAACTACGTAGCTTCTGGGAAATGTGATTCCTGTATGGTCAGGACCAGGGGTCGTTTTTCTCACCTTATCATCCGTCGTCCCTTACCCATCAGCATAGGCTGAGTATTCAGTCTCAACGCACCTTGAACGCTTTCTCATGCCCCTTTCCAAAAATGCATTTCATTGATACCCCCTCCCCACCTATCGTCGTCTGCAATTGGCTGGTTCCGTGATCTTGAACGCGATTTTGTCATGTACTAGTTGTATGAATATCACAGGCTGAAATCTAAAACGTATCTCTGATCAAGCCGTGGTGTATAGGTGACTTGAGAGTTGAAACGACGCCCGAAATGCTAGGACATGCAGATCCAGGAATTGAGGAATACGTGTTGGGTTCAGGTACCGTTATATATGTGAGGTCATGGACGAGAAAATGCTGTGCAGCACAGCCAAATCCCGTGGCGTTGACTCGAAAGCGTATCAAAAGCTTCACGCTTAGGAATAGACGACGTCGCGACCGAATGATAGCTCGCCACCCGGGTCTACAGTAGACGTCGATCACAAGCGGCCCTGTTGTTGCCTCCGAGATGCCGTACGTATAGCCCTCGAGGCTAAGGCACTGTCAATACCTAGATCCTCGGCAATTCCTCAGAGGTTCAAGCTTGCGACACCGAGGCGTAGTCCTAGTAATCCTTCGACAGTTGATGAACCCTGGAAACAGCCATCGGCAAGCAGGAATATAGTTGAGACACAGAAAATCAGCTGAGAGTACAAGAACGAGAACAGCTTCCCTGCCAATGATCGTTGTGAGGGTGCAGTGTAGGTTGAATGAGGCATCGGGGTGGGGCACTTACAGTAGACGAGCCGAACCGAACACCTGTCATCCCTAACAGTGTAGCTGTCGTAGTCCACTCAGGCTGGCGATCACGGTCATCTGTCATGGACCAACAAGCACTGCAGTCGCTGGGTCTTCCCTAGGTTACCGATCCGCATAAGCCGACTTGAACATTCTCGTTGCGTTCCTCTGTCTTCTCTGGCCTAAAAGAGAGGCGATGCCCCTAGTCGACTCGGCGACCGAGTCCCTGCTATCAATCATATTGCGTGTTCGCATGAATAGATATACCACGTGGGAAGCTAATGTATATAATGAAATTCATAATGTACCCCGCAATATCGCTTAGGTTAATCTCCCACGGCCAGGTTGTGAAGTGTTACTATTGCACACACCTTTCACATTCTGCTACGTCGTCTTCTGATGCCAAAAGAGGGAGACTCGCTATGCGGATCAACTTCAAGTTGGTGTTGGTGTCTGTCCCCTTGTCTTTTATGGTTCCCGTAATGTCTATCTTGATTGATCACTCCGGCATCTCCATGCCTCCCATCACAACAGGAGATGGCGGTGCATATGACTGCCGACAGGCGCCCAAACACGGGTTATCGCTCGTAATCAGCGAAATTCAAGTTTTCCCATGATATCCGACCATCGTACGCCCTTTCGAGCTTCAAAGTGATGGGCCGGGCGCATCGCGCCACCCGCCGAAGCGATAAACTTGTGTCAACCTCCCCGCTCGAGTCTTCCTTTGTACCCCCACTGCACCCGTTCGCGTTCATTTCTCTCGGGGCCGGTCCTCATCGTTTCACCCGCGAGTGCAAGCACCGCCAGTTTGTATCTTTTGGTTGATAAGTTTTATTCGAAGCGCAGCAGCTGCGCTGCTGTGACGATTTGCTATGACGTTCCACGCTAGCAACCATACCTTCACCCCGTCGACCATCTCCGTAGCTTTAGCCGATGGCACACGCTTCACCATCCGCAATACGTACTCGGAGTCACAGTCGAAGGCCGTTAGTGTACGTCGAATATCCCCTTCCTTGGTTCGCGTACCCCCTTCTCATTTCGGGACAGGCACTCATCGTTGCATCCTCTGTGTCGTTGGTGGCTACCGTTGGACTGTTGTCTGCGATCGCGGTGCGTTCCCATATGATACGTCCTAAAGCTATCTTACAAGTCCCGATTTAAGATATCGGCATTCAATACGCGTGCGGTCAAAAGCCCGGAAATGTTCGTTCGGACGCACGTAGCTTTCTACTTTGTGTCGTTGCTGCTCAGCGATGTCCTACAAGGTGAGTTTTTTTCGGTCTCTACGCACACCCATGCGACATGTGACCTGGATATGGTGCATCCATAACCGTGAATCACGGAGCGGGGACTTCTCCGCTACTGTGGGGTGGACTATGCTCGTCGTATACCACTGCTAACGTTCCCTTTTTCTTTTTCAGCAATTGGCTCTATCATGAACACGGCATGGATGCGCGATCAAGCCGTCGTCTACGGCTCGCTGTGTACAGCACAAGGTAGGAGCACGGGGAATTGTTCATGAAGTTTTCGTTGACACGCCCTTCAGGTGTCATCAACCTCATAGCGGATGTTTCCATTGCTCTCTGGTGAGTTCTGTGGGATGTGTCTGGAAGCTCCCCCTTTTAACAGGTCCAATGTCAGGTCTCTGGTACGGTTCCAGAATTGATATAGGTACAGCTGGAAAGGTACTCAACTACACCGCAGGTCATAGCGACACGCACATTCATAGTCCTCTTCCTCCGCCTCGAAGTTAAGCGTAGTGTGATGTGGCTCGTCGTGGTTTCCCAGTGGTCTCTTATTACTGCGATCGCTTTTGCTGGACCAGCGACAACCAGCACCAATAAGCATGGGCCATTCTGTGAGTTTTGTCATCGTACATTGAGATTCATGCTTGTTAAAAGGATCTGACGACCGGTCTCAGACGGTATTACGGATTATTGGTGTTGGATATCTCCGCACTATATTGTCCATCGCATTGTGTGCGTGTTTTATATCAGAAAACATCCTATATAGCAATGACTGACCATACCCCTACAGCCTAGATTACATGATCGTAAGTTTCCAGACAAGACTCTTTTCGCCTGGTTCCCGCTGAAATATTTAAAGATGTACATTTGCGCACTGTTCATGTTCATTCTCTATTCGCTCGTGTACTTGAGACTACGCGGAATTGTCCGCGCACGAACACGTTCAAAGTCCATCGCATCTATAAATCAGGAGCACAAAGAGGAGTATGAGCACAGATTGGCTCGTCAGATGCTGTTGTTTCCTGTGAGTTTTGCCAGGTCTTACGAAGCGTTCAAACCGAGTAACACGAACCTCGCAGATTTCATACACCATCATGACGTTACCTATTGGTGTCTGTCGCATCATCGCGTGGTCAGGCCGTCAAGTCACCTTTCCTCTCGCCATTTCCAGGTGCGACTCGTCGCATTTCCGAGACTTTCACAGCTAACTCTTCGAACTCAGCTATTTCATATACCTTCTGACTGGTTAGCATTCGGATGTTTTGGCACGATATAGAAATTTGCTAACCGCCAGAACTTTAGGCCTCGTGCATGTGATTCTGTTCGCTTGCATACGCCGCATTCTGCCCCCGCATTCTATGCTCCCAAAGTTTCTTATCTCCAACCCAAAGGTCGTTTCTGCCACTACAGATGTGGGAGATGGCGACTTCGAATACTTCCACGGCGACGCAGTAATTAAGCAACCGAGGTATCCCGATGCAGAGAAGAAGCCAACGGTCCATCGAGACGAGCGTGACGTCGCCCTTCCACCGTCCGCTATTAGCGGAATGATGCCGGATCCTCGCGATCCATTCGTCGATCCCGTGCTGTTCCCAATCCAGGAGGAAGACATTATCAAGCGCGTGCATAGCCCTGACTCTGAATATGGCTCGGCATACACATCGCCCCACCACACGCCCCGCGCACTGTCACCCGTAGCTGTGGATTACCTCGACCGGTCAATTCTGGCCGAACTGGCCATAACCAGCTCGCCGGATCGAGCACAGGGCAAACAAGCCCGTCCATCAGAACCAGGCTCGGCGCGATTGCAGCCGAAACACCGAGAAGGCGAAGAGCTGGAGGTGCCAATGAGCGCGAGAAGTACAATACTCCGGTACTACGAGGGCCTCGAGTTGTAAGCGTTTGCATCCGCTGACCGCAGTAGCACCATTAGAGTAGGGCAATTGGGATTGGGTCTATCGCTTGCTTCTCTCACATTATGACCTCCATGCATCATGTACCGCGGGGGTGGAAATTGGGGGGGGAGAGAGAATTTGGGGGTGGGGGTTTGTACCGCAGCATAACGCAATCGCAGTGGACATTGGGGACTTCGTTCAGGAGACGCCGGAACCCGACAGGTGGCTTTGTGCGTCAAGCCAAGGGTATGGGACTCACAGTCATGTTGGCGCGATATGACCAAATGAACAGGAACTTATGGAACGTTCGTTACCGTAGGGTCGTAAGCGACGCAAGCGCACAAGCCAGTTCCAGAGGCGGCGGGCGCCTGATGTTTCGACGTTCGCCCAAGGCACTGCCTCGGGCGTGGGTCATCGCCTCGGATCCCGAGGAATTAGGAAATGTCACGTGATTGTATGACCGGTTATTTTTATGCCCGGTGTTATGGGTAAATGATACCGAGGCCGAGGGCAAGGGTTGTTGTTGTTGCAGGGTAGTTCCAGCACGGAGCGCGTTTGGCACTTTACTGTTTCTCGACACACTCTCTACTCTGTATACTCTAGCTTGATATGTCCCTTCCCGCCCGGAGTAGAGGTGGTAGGGATGGGCGTTTATCTGTTACCAAACGCAACGAGACTATTTGGCTGCCTATCAGTGACTAAACTTGCTCGGCGAGCAGTAGAATTGTGCAAAAATAGCTGAACGAAACACCCCCCCTACCGACCTCTGAAGCCCCCAGTTTGGGCGTTTCCAGAGGACCGGGTCGATTCAATTCTATCCACTGTCTACCGTCTGTGATGTGTTTCATTCTGGCAGCAGAGGAACCCCCTTTCTTAGAAAGGTAGGCAAGGCACAAATTAAGAAAAAAAAATGATGCAGTACCAAGTTGTTATTCATGGCAAAAGTATACTGTAAAAGTAAAAAGGAAAAATGTGTTAAAGTCAAACAAGGGTCGCGGCGCCACTTCATGTGGTATCAGAGTGTAGCGAGACGTCCTCAGTCTCAGCTTTCAAACTTAACACAAAACGTAAAAAAGACATCAACACACACAACACACATCAACATGCCACCGGAAGTATGCGGTATAGATACAGTAACGCAGCGTCTCCAGACAAGCTTCGAAGGAAAACCGTTAATGATTGCCTTCATTATTGCCTGGACGAGTCATCGCGTTCTCAGACACTCGGGACTGCATTATGTGATGTGGCGGGACCTTGACCTGAAAGTCTCTACGCGCTGTCAACCGGACAATTCAATAGATACCCCTTCTTCCACCCGACTCAAATAAACCTGTGTGCATTGGCTGGGAGGCGGCCGCCGGCAGCGCCCCATCCAAAAGTAAGTGAGGTTCCGCTTTTCGTTATTATGAAAAAGACATTAATATCCGCATGATAAGGGAGAATAAGAGTGTGTGCATGTAAGTGTATGTAACTGTTTTAATCACCCTACTTTGTGTACTGTACGATATGCATGAGCGTAACCTAGCGGGTTCATAATCATATGCAAAAATAGACCAATGTGTACACAGTCATGTCCGTGTCCTACCCCTCGTCTCTTGATGGTTGGTGGGTGCAGTCCGTGACATCGGCGCGATAAGGGACATACCGTATACTCGCCTCCGGCTTCCAGCGTAAAGCATAACGACAAATACCCGATCGCCGTGAGGGGGGCGGGTCAACACGCCTTTCTCCACAGTCTATTATTAGCGAGCTGCGTCCACGGACATTG
>QFEY01006239.1:0-22972 GCA_003316435.1 Russula virescens | reverse complement strand
GACGCACCTCCACCGCATCAAGGTTTGCACGTTCCCGCCAGAACGAGAAGGGTCGCAAATCTGCCACGTCGACTAACTCCACCATCTGAAAAAGTTCCCATCATTGACTTGACATTGTGCTGGGGATGGGCGCACAAGCGGAGTTTGGAGTTTAGGTCCGAGTTTCCCGGCTGAATTCACTCTTCATTTGCAGCCATGACGGCATGACCGCTCGACAACCGTCCGTCGTCGTGTCACCCACCACAATCTTGGGATTTACCCACTCCCTGATTTACAAGCAATGATTCCGGTCACATCATGATGTCGCATGCATTCCAGAAGTTCCAAGATGTCCGAGACTCGCGACTTCAAGTTCCAGGTTGAAACAGATTGGGTATGCTTTATGGGAGCTTTGACACGCAGAAGCTGGGAATGGTCGTCCATTTATGTGGCCATCACGGGCTTTACAGCCAAGATTACCGACCGACCCGAGAGTCCGAATCGTAACGCTGCTTTAGCTCCACTCATCGTCGCGGAGAGCATATTGACAGAACTGCAAGCTGAGCTCGAGGTGTACGGTGAGTGTGACCCGGTCCAGGTGGAATAATCCCGTCGGGCGGCGGTACTCGGGCGAGAAGCTGTGTTGTGTCACGCAGGTAAATTTTAATAGCGTTACTCGCCCGTTCCTTCCATGCAAATCTCCTTACAGTGAAGCCAACGAGGATATCAGTCCATTGCATGATTTTCATATCCCTTGTTGAGAAAATACATAACGAGCCATTTAATATTATCAGATGCCTGCGATGAAATGTACACATACAACCCGCTTCACATGATCAAACATTGACAACCTAAAGCCGCGACGTGTTAAGCAACAGCAGGCTCCCCATTCGAAACCCTGCTGCTTATCGCTGATTCTATTTGGCCGCCTGATACAAGTACCGGTCCAGGGGCAAAGGACATGGGCTCCGCTTTTGAATCTCGGTCACTATGGGCGTCAATGATAGTGCTAAATGAACCATATGTGGTTTTGAGCGAGCGATTCTTCTCCACGAGTATGACTACGACGATTGGGTACATTCCCTAACCGCCAAATCACGAAATCAGCTCAATTCGAGGGTCGACTCTTCAGGAGCTGCTACGCACCACAAGGTGTGTGCTCACGAGCATGAACGTGGAAGGAATATTAACGAGTTTGAAGTGACCGAAAATGATAATAGAGGCCAAGGTCGTGGCCTGAGGAGATAACAAATCCATGATAAACCGTGCCAGTATATAAAAGCGGAACTTACACCAATCAGAATATAAATCACACCAGATTCGACCAAAACAAACAATATCTTGGTTGTAAGTCTAGGCGTTCGGACACCGATCCCGCTTTCCAGAAGCATCTTCCGGTGTCTCCTGTATGTACGTACATGTCGTATTGTCAATCAAAGCTAGGTCAACAAAATGTTTGCCGAAAATACGATAGATGGGGACCCACCAGGCCTTGAGAGCTATGATGGACGTGGCATATATGTTGATTACCAAGGATAACGAAAGTTGAATCCTTTGGGTGTCGTTGATCATGAAGGCAAGGCGAACAAATAACTGGATGTCCTTGGTAAAAAAGTTCTGGATGGCCCTCACCACGACCGTGATGAGGTAAACGACTAGAAGTTGTTTGAAGGAGAGACAAGTCATACAGGTGGTGGATAAAATTGAACAAGGTCAAGAAGGTGGAAGAAAGCGCACCAGTGTTGACTGCAAGCATGACGACCGGAATCACCAAGATGACCTTACTTTGGTCAAAACACAGGACCCAAGCCCGCCAGACAACGACGCCGTCGGCGATAATAAACTATATCAGGATTACGGGGAGATGTATCAGTTCACGGGAATGCTCGTGGATGACGTAAGAGTACGAGACTGGTAATCTGTACTGTACTGACGTTCACGAGAAGTGCATCTACGAACATCGTCAGCCAAGCTGACGCCGGCAGATGGACATCAGACAGGTCACGGAAAAGACAAGCGAAAGCATTCTGGCTGCCGTAGCACGCCGTGAGGGCGGTGTTAAACGTGTCGATTGACAGGAAGGTGAAAACGACGGAAAAGATCCAGTACGCAGTTATGAACGTGAACAAAAAAGTGATGGTGACGAGGAGGCATTTCCGAGCTCGACTTTTCAGTCCATTGGTGCTGTTTCATTACATAGAATGTTTCAGAAAGAATGACATCTGGCAGATTGTGCGACAGATAGCTTACACCATGGCGCGAACTGCGACGGGAAAGAGACACAAATATAGGCCTAGTATAGATGGAGGACCAGTAATCAGCCAGGGACTATATAGAAGAAGTGGAAAGATGACCATAGAACAATGATTGGAATATTATGTTGATAATCTTGAACCGGATGGTTGAATTGATAACGCCAAGTAGGTTGTCCAAGCGGGACTCCATTTTCTACGACTAGCGTAGACCACAGGGCACTATGTGAGAAGTTGTCGTGACGGCCAGCCGCTTTGAAGTGTTACCAGCACGATGATAGCCCGTAAGCATAACTGGTTGCCTTTATAAATGAAATATCATGAAAAGAAGCGTCCCGTGGGCAAAGGACAACAATAACGTCCGGGAGTCAAGTACACTGAGACGTGGCGGTGGCGTACTGGCAGCGATCATGATGACCGACAACAACACTCAATTTGAGTTGTAATATGAGCCTCTTCGGCTCCCAATCAGTAATCTCTCACACGCTGCGGTGCAGCGCCCCCGGGCCTTGTAATGCATGTTACGTACCATGGTACCATCAGTGTCCGATTTGTTTGACTTTTGCATCGCCTTCAAGCTGGCTACAAGCTGGCGAAAGTTCCTGGACTTGTCTGCGCAGGAGGAATTTCTAGTCTTGACTCTTGACAAGTTTGACACGATGTCGCCGACCATAGCAGCCCGAGACCTCCTTACATAAGACAAGACTGAAAGGGGATATTGGCGCGCTTTGCCAGGACAGAACGCTCATGTAGCGAAGCAAAATGTCTTCTTTTTTTTGAATCTGTCGTTTTGTAGACCGTCATCATCACCCAGTCGTCACCCTCGTCAAGATCCGGCTCGTCTGGTGGCTGCCCCCCTTAATATTTCATTCTTACTACCTTTCCATTCTCCTCAGACTACGAGGACCGAGGTCATCCTCTAGATTACAGGTTGACGACTGCTAGCTTGTCCTCGTCATCGCCGACTGGTTTGCCGAGACCTGCCTATTCTCAGTCCCCTCAATATTCAATGACCTCTGGAATGTCAGGACACATGCTTCTCGTATAGCCGTGCCAGTGTGCAAGAACTACACGAGGCGACGCCATCTTTCCATTTGGATTTGACGCTGTCATTCATGGGCGGCAGTATCACCATGGGCTAAGTGATGCCGGGTGCCAGGAGTACTATGGTGAGTGGTGCCTACATGCACTCCTCCCCAACATGCTCACGCTCATCTTCTCTGTATAATGTATGAGCCTGTGGCGCTACTGCCTCCATCAGTGCTCATGTGCATTGACTCTTTTTGATTGTTAAAACACTTGCTTCTACGGACGGCACAGGGCTTCATCTCCTTATTACCCCACCACCATCCTCCTCGCCATCCCCTACACCGCTGACAATGCACCTCGCTTGTCAACCTTCAGTCCCCTCGATGCTCAGGCCTCTCGCTCACCCACGCCATCTTGCAAATGCCCTGTTTGCGCCCAACATCAGGTCGTTCTTGGCCTCTGCCGTCAAGCCCTCGCCGCAGCCGCCACTTCTTCTCCAGCAATAGCCGCTTCTGCATCTGCCTCACTGTTTGCGTGGCCCATCCACATCATCTTCTGCCACCATTCTGCTATCAGTTCCCACTTGAACTGTTTCCTTCACCTATCGCACACAGCAGCCTTCGAAACTAGCGAGAAGGTGCCGCAGTTTTCGATGAGTTTGTACAGTTCGACAGTGGCCTTAGCCTGTTTGGCCGTGTGCACTGTCTGTACGAGTTCCTCACTGTCTAATAAATACGGTTGATGCGTCCTTCTAGTACCCACTTCTGCCTTCCATCAGGATTCCTGTCGTCTTGGCACATATTCTGTCCAAGTAAGTATGCTCTACATATTTAGTCTCGGTACTTTTCCTTCAAATATACTCCTAGCAGCGTTAGGGACAGCTTCAATTTTCTCGATTTATGTTACGTAGAGTATTCGTAATAAAATATGGATATGGTACAATCTGCCGGAATAAACGATTTTTTGGGATAAACATGTATTGAGAGTGAAGAGGGAAAGATGCTGTGTATGTGGAGGAGGACCAAAGGTGCGAAATTTTTTGAAGTTGCGCGAACCTCGTTGCATGTATGGGCACCAAAATCCCCCAAGTTAAGCCAGCCTTTTTGTGATACATCCCGTATCGCAAGAATACTACTTAGTTGTGTATGGAAACTCGGGGACTCAGAAATAAGATAAACTGAGCAAAACTGTGAACAGACACAACGCAATGATGCGTCACAAGATGGTGCACCCGAAGGGGGCGCACTTGAATCGGAGATATGGAAGAAAACAACTTAACAGATTCAGACTTACGTATAGGAGAAACGTGAAACGTGGCCAACGACGCCACATAAGAGAGCTCAGGTGAGCGTATGACTATGTCACCTTGTAAACTAGCAAGAAATATATGATAACGGAAGGCATGCAGGAAGAGATTGCAAGTCAGCAAGTATGGGAGATGAGATGGCGGATACTAGGCTATCGGTGCAAGGTACACCTCAAGGCGTCCACGAACGACACTAGTTCTCATTCGGAGGTGCCATGCAAAACGCTTAATATTTACTTCAGGGTCCCATGTTGGAAAATTTTCACGAGATTGCGATATTGAGCACGTGCTACTGTACAGCCAAACTCCGATACATACCAATACGATATCCGATTACCTAATCTGTATTTACAGTATATGCAGTACATATACGGCCGATTCTGGTGTATCATCTTTGGGTGTACTGTTCGTAGTAGTATGATACACAATTGCATCATTTCTAATTTCATCACTGCCTCGGCCATACTTAATAGGTCCCCAATAATCATTATTCAGTGGTGTACTTGTTCTAATCTACTAGATGAATATCGGGCTTCAGAGAGCCCTGCTATACAAGGGGTAGCCTTGCCACCTGTCGTCTATCTCCCCTTCAAGAGAGCGCCTCCCGCCTCGCCTTCCTACACCCTCCAGCGTCTGTGAGCCCATATTCCACCACCTTATTACCTATTGGTGATGCATCTGTCGGGCAAGTTTACCCCTTTAGAGCCTTCGTGGCTTTAATTATCGTCTAACAGCTCAAGGAGTTGGAAAAGCTTACCCCCAAAATCTGGGTTATTTATGATTACCTATAATGTTGATTTTTCCACGGATTTGTTCCATTTTGTTTCGAACATGCGGGGCATTTTGTCCAGCTAACAGTCCCTCAAGGAACTCCCACAGTCGCTCGTCGGGGATAACCTCGCCCAGATGGATAAAATCAGATCGTCAACCGGTGAAGCTGCTTTCATCATCGCCTTTCTTAGGTTTATCACAACGAAGTTGCGTTGGATGCATGCAGTCAGCGGGGGTTTTCCTTCCCATCATAGCTTCTAGCTGTCATAGCGGTTAATACCTGAACCCAACACCCCACGTTACTGACATCGCGTCTTCTTCCCTCGGCTCCTGCCGCGTGGAGAGCACATTGACGGGCTGTAAGTTGAGCTTGAGGCGTACGGCGCGCGTGACCCGGTACAAGTAGAAGAAAGGCATCTGGCAGTAATACTCGCGTGGCAAGCTGCGCTGCGTCACATAGATAAGAAATATCGACATTCACCTTTTTCCTTCGCGTGGCATCTCTGTGCGGTGAAATCGATGAACAGTTGCTTGATGTTGATATCCCATTTCACCTGGCAGCATGATGTTGAGTTGCAGGACATTCGAACTCATCTCGGAATCGGGATCAACTACGAAGAGTTGTGTTGAGGGAATAAATAAACAATTCGCTTTAATTTTATCAGCTGTATGTGATAAGAACGTACAGACACCCCACCAAGTCACACGATTACAAATTGACAATCTACACAAGCGATGTGCTAAGCAGCGTGCTCCTCACTCGAAACCTTGCTATTTCCTGCGCCTATTCCCACGTCTGCCGGATCTAATGCGGAATTGAATGTAGCATGTGTGGCAGAAAGTGGCGGCTTCGTCGCCAAATCTATCTGGCCTCCTGATTCAAGTACTGGTCCGGGCGCGAAGATCATGGGTTCCGCTTGCAGAGGTCGATTCCCACGGACATCAATAACGGTGCCAGATGAACAGAATGTAGAGTCAAGCGAGCGGTTTTTCTCGACGAGTAGGATTACGATGATTGGGTAGATTCCCTAGCCACCAAATCACGAAATCAATACGATCTGAGGGTTTATTCCTTAGAAGCTCGTACGCACTACAAGCTGTGAACCCGTGAGAGTTGATACGCTGGGAATTACCCTGAGTCCGAAGCACAGCGGAATGATAATACAGAACACGCTTGCGACCTGAAGAGAAATTGTGACAACCAGTGCTTGGACACCGAGGCGGGACTCACACTAAACAGAATATAAATCATGCCCGACTCCACCAGGACCGCCAATATCCTCATAGCCTGTCTAGGGGTTCGGATACCTATCCCGCTTTCAATCAGCAACTTTCGGTATTTCCTGTATGTATGTGCACATCGTATCGTCAACCAGGGACAACCAAAAGATTATTTTCCGAAGACACTGGATGCGGACGTACCATGCCTTTCGAGATATGATGGATGTAGCACAAATGTTGATTAACAACGAAAATGTCAGGTGGGTCCCTTGAGCAACATCAAGGAAAATCTTCCATTTGATGACGTCCTCGGATACGATCTCGATAGCCCTCAGCGTGACCGTCATCAAGTAAATGACTAGAATATTTTCAACGGAGGGACATATCATAGTGAGGCGAAACAACGTCAAAGTGAGGGAAGAGAACTCACGGGTGTTGATTGCAAGCAGGACCACCGGAATCATCAAGACGACCTTACTCTGGTCAGAACAGAGGACCCAAGCCCGCCAGACGACGACGCCGTCGGCTATAACATACTAAATCAAAATCACAGGAGACGAGTTAGTTCACAAAGGATGATTGTAAATGATGTGAAGGGACGAGGCCTGTATACTGTACTGTATAATACTGACGTTGATGAGAAGAAGGTCAGTGAATATCACCAGCCAAGATGCGGCCCGCCAACTCGCAAGGATAGCTGCCACCTCGTGGATAACGCAGGAACGAGCATTGTCGCTGTGGTGGCATGCCGTGAAGCCGTTCACCGGCAACGAGTCGATGTATAGAAAGAGAATGGCGACGGATAAGATCCAAACTACAGTCGATAACGCAAACATGGAAGTTGTGATGAAGAGGAGCCATTTCCGTGCTCGACTCTGGAGCCCATTGGCGCTGTTTCCTCACAAAAAAACCTTGAATAAAAAATGCATCAGAGAGATTGGGAGACGGATACCTTACATCATGATGTGAATTACAATGGGAATTAGACATAGATATATGCCTGTGACACGCGAAGGGTCAGTAATCAACACAGACTGTGCGAAACGTGGCAGGGATGACCATAGAGAAATGTATGGCAAGTTAGGTTTATGAGATTGAGTTGGACGTCGAATGCATAGAGCCCGTTTAGTATGTATTGCCATTGCGTCACTGTGGAGCCCATTTTCTACGGTAGCGTAGACTACAGGCCACAATGTGAGAGGTCTTCGAGACGGACTGCCGCTTCTGGGGTGTTACCAGCAAGGTCCTGGAGCATGGCCTACAAGACATGTTGAGTTGCCTTTATAGAGAATACATCCTGAGAAGTACTAGGTTCCAAGCGTGGGGTACTCAGGCTGGCAGCAGTGGCGAGTGGAGCGCTGGCCGTGGTGAGGCTTTCCGATTATGGCAGTCACGGACTCGGACTCCCGGCAGCAGTGCCACATCGCCACCAGTGCCCTGAACTCCCATCATGCCTCCCTGAGAATGCGTTCCACGTATCGTACAGCATTTCCAAATCATCGTACCGCCCCCGGCTATGACCTGCAAGATACTGTTCCCACACGAGCCATTGAATTGAACCCCGAGTCTTGACTTAAACACGAATCACACTGATTCACATGGCACACTCAACTCAACTTGAATGCTACTGGCGCACCACAGTTCGGGTCCAGAACCGCTTTTCCAACACCAATTCCGGTTCCGTCATGATCACGCTGTTGCTTTTTTAGTCTTTAGCACAGCCTGCAGCCATCATGATATGATCATCTACTAATACTAGCCCGGCCGCCGTCCGCCATTGTGGTGCCTCCTCCAATCTCGAGGTATGCTCACTCTTTGATAAAATGACGCCGCCCACATCGTGATGCCATAGAATGTATCCAAAATCACCTAGACAACCGAGATTCGCCACCTAGTTAATCAAAGTTTCTTTTGCTTCGGCCTGGACTGATCGCAACTGTGCACTTTTCACATGTTTCACATGCCTAATGACGCCCAGTGTTTTATATATATCAAAGCCAGTCTGAGTCCACATTGCAGAATACCTGGATACCTCGATGCATTGCATAATTGACAGAAGTTCTAAGGGCCTATGCCGTCTCACTTCGGTATTACACTATGGTACCCTATTTTTCCACTCAGAAACCGTGAATAAGGATTATGCTTTTTTTCAAAAGAATGCAGTAAAAGCTTTGAATAAATTGGATGTTCATCGAGCCCTCAGAGCTTTACAGTAAATAATCTTCTAGCTCATCATAACTGCGCATGACATACAGTATAACGTGCTCCCATCTCCAAGACTTTACAATACAGTGTCACCTTGGGGTAGTGTCATTGGTCGGTCCTTGTATGATGGGGCCTGGTCCTTTGAGGCGGCGACGACGCGCCGTCACAGACACCGTGACTGCGGCTCTCTGGATCTCAATTCAATCGCGGCCTCCGCCAACGACAACTCCTCACTTTTACAGGATTTAGATTAGATGCCCAAATACTGGTGTAGTAGGGTCGAGCTATGGTGCAAGAGCCAATACCATCGATAAATAGCACCCCGTCCTAGTCGGCGCGCATATGAAACGGCGAATACGATGAGATCATGACCAAGGAGATGATAGAAAATTACAGTAGCATGGTATCGAGCCGCAGGACATTCACGCTTATCTTGGAGTCGGGATCAAATATGAAACTTTGTGACGAAGAAATGAATGAACGAGCAATTGTCATTTCACGCAGCGTAGGCGATGCAACATACATACACGCACCGCCTAGTCACATCATCAGCGCTTAACGATCGACGATCTACCCAAGGTATGCATTAACAGTCAGCGTCCCTCTCGTTCGAAAACTTGCTACTTCCTGTGTCCATCCCCAAGTCTCCTGGATCAAACGTGGGGTCAAATGTAACGTGAATATCACTATTTCCTGTCTTCGTCGCTAAGTCTATCCGCCTGCCCGACGCAATTACAGGTCCAGGTGCGAAGACCATAGGTTCTAATTGTGAAGGTCGGCCCTCATGAGTATCAATGATGGTGCCAAGTGTGGAGTTGAGCGAGTGGTTCTGCTCTACCAGTAGGACTATGATGATTGGGTAGATTCCCTAGCCGCCAAATGACGGAATCAATATGATTGGAGGGTGATTGGAAGCTGTTACGCACCACAAGTTGTATGCCCACGGGCATGAATATGTCAGAGATCTCTCTGAGTCCCAAGTGCAGGGAAATGATAATAGAGGCCAAACTCGCCACCTGAAGAGATAAAACTGTGACAACCCGTGCTTATACACCAAGGTGGAGCTTACACCAATCAGAATATAGATTATACCTGACTCGACCAGAACGGCCAATATCCTGACTGCCTTTGTGAAGGTTCGGACACCGATCCCGCTTTTCATCAGCAACTTGCGGCACTTCCTGCATATACGCACGCGTCACATCAGCCAAGGCACAATCGATGAACCGTTTTCCAAAGACACTATTGACCAGGACGCACCAGGCCTTGAGAGCTATGATGGATGTTACAGAAATATTGATCAACAAGGTGAGCGCCTGATAAGTCAATTGGGTCCCATCAAGCATGTGGTTGAGGAATTTGTTCATCTGGCCTCCCTCTTCCAAATTGAGCACGATGGCCCTCACTACGACCATCATCAGGTAAATGACTGGAATATGTTCAAGGAGGAACAGGTTAGTGTGAAGCAAGCGAGGTCGAAGTAGGTGAAACCAGTGCACCAGTGTTGATGGAAAGCGTGACAACCAGAATCACCAAGACAGCCCTACTCTGGTCAAAACACAGGTTCCAAGCCCGCCAGAATATGATGCCGTTGGCGATAATATACTAAATCAGGAGAAGGGTCAGTTCACGGGTCTTGCTTGAGAATGGGGTAAGGGTATGGGGCCAGTATAGGACTGACGTTGAGGAGAAGAATGGCATTGAACATCACCACCCAACCTGCCACTGGTATATGGATAGCCGCCAGGTTACTGAGAATGCAAGAGGAAGTGTTGTCGCTGCTGAAGCACTCCCTGACACTGCTGTCCCACGAATCGACGAGAAGGAAGGTGAAGAGGACGGAAAGGATCCAATACACAGTTGACAATGCGAACATGCAACTGATGATGGCAAGGAGCCATTTCCGTAAGCGACCTTGGAGCCCATTGGTGCTGTTCAATCACGAAATTCCTTAAGAAAAAAGATAATCAGATGAATTGGGAGACGAATGCCTTACACCATGACATGAATCGCGATGGGAACGAGACAAAAGTATATCCCTGGGATACATGGAGGGTCAGTAAGTAACAAAGTGTACATGGAAGAAGTGGCAGGGATACCATAGAGCAATGTTTGGCAGATCAAGTTTATAATCCTGTACCGGATGGATGAATGGGATTCATGTAGTGAATTTTGGAATTCGGAATCCATTCTCTGGGACTCCCGTAGAATAAAGGACGCGATGTGAGAGGTTGTCGTGAAAGCCAGCTGTTTTTGACGCGTTATCAGCACGGAGGCTGGCCCGCAAGGCATGATCAGTTGCCTTTATAAACAATATGTCCTGAAAAGAATGAGCCAAGGGTATGGTAATGATGGAATCAACTGTGCGTGGCACAGCCATCAGGAAAATATCCAAATGCTATCCCGTGCTTTTCTTAATTTTGATGTTTTCTTGATGATGGGAGTTTAGCTGTGATTTCTCACACGCCACCCAGGCCGTCCTGGGAACTTGAAGGGCGGGCCGCGTGCTACCGCTACGTACCGTACCTGACAATCTTTCAAATTCTCGTCACGGTCTCGCCCTGGCTACAATACGAGTAATAACCTCGAGTCTTGGCGCCGAGTTGACGCAATCAACTATCAACATCGCACTAGTACTGGCATGCCAGAGTTCGGTTCCGAGTCCTCGTCCAGGACATCAGTCACATCACGATACTGGACAGTGTTTCCCAAGTTTCCTTGGGCCAAGTCCCGTCTTATTCACCATCATGATTATATGAAGCACTGTTAGCTTTTGGTCTTCAGCACGCAGCCGTAATCACCTGATAGTTGTCATTAACTATATAATCCTTCGCACTCTCAAGGTACCCCACTCATCCATGTGATGGCCGCGACTCACGACTGGACCTGAATAAAGGTGTTTCTATTAACTCAGGTCTGTTTGCGAGGTTTCAACTGGTTGAAAATAGTTGTACCTCCCCACAAAGCATCATGGTCCCATTTGAAGTGCGTTGTCGAGGACTTAATCTACAATGGACCCCCATGGCTGCCAGCCTCTCAATTCTATTTGGGGCTGTTACCACCACTATCATCACCACATTCTATCCCTTCGGCCTCTCTTGCTCGACACACTGCGGCTCATATCGCAGTTTGGCCGTGACTGCGCCACCACTGCCACGCGTCTCCCAGTCGTCTCACAGCCCAAATTTGGGGTCTTTTAGCTCGGAATCGGTGTTTGTCTGCCTCCCAAACCACCGCTCAGAGTCGTACCTGTGCCCCTCTTCTTCCTCTTCTTCCCAGATCATCTTACTCACTTCATCGCTACTTTCCTCTACGGCTTCAAGTGTCTTGCGTTACTTTCCTCCTTTCTCCTGTTTCGCCCTTCATTTGCTACTCTCACCTTCGGGGTCTTGGGCTCACGTTCTTTGGCGACACGGTTTCTCAGCGCCCAGGTCTGGGTAGGGTAGTATGCGTCTTGTTTTCCCATACGGCAATGAGCTCGATGATCCTTAGCACGATGGTCATAAGGTAAACTACTAAACCATGTTCAAGGAGAGACAAGTCATGATGAGGAAGAACAAGACCGGGAAGAGGCAAGAAAGCGTACCGGTATTGATTGCAAGCATGACTACCGGAATCATCAAGACAACTTTACTCCAGTCCGAAAACAAGATCCAAGCCCTCCAAACGATGACTCCGTGAGCGATGATGTACTAAATCAAAGTCTGAGAAGCGGGTTAGCTCACGGGGGATGCGTGACAGAGATGGCACGAGGGTACGATACAGGAACTCTGTGCTAAAATGTACTGACGTTGATGAAAAATATGTCGTCGAACATCGTGAGCCAAGATCCCGTTGGCATATGGAAATCTGCCAGCTTGTCGACAAGGCAAGAGAATCCATTGGGATCCCCGCCGTAGCATGCCCTGACACTGTTATTCAACAAGTCGATGACTATGAAGGTGAAGACAACGGAATGGATCCAATACACGGTTGACGATGCGAAAATGGAAGTGGTCATAGCGAAGAGCCATTTCCTTGATGGACTTCGAAGCTCGTTCGTGCTGTCCCATCATGAAAATGCCTTGAGAAAAGAGCAACATTGCCGGTGGGCGACAGATGCCTTGTACCATGACATGAACCGCGATGGGAACAAGACACAAATATATGCCTGGGATACGTGGGGGGTCAGCAATCGGCACGGAATACGTGGGAGAAGGGACGACTCGGACCGTAGATCAGCGTTTGGCATATCATTTTTATGATCTTGTACCGGTTGGCTGAATATAGTGTGTCTAGTAGATCTTCATGTTGCAAGTCGAGCGCCATTTTCTACGACTAGCGTAGACCACAGGCCACAATGGAAGAGGTTTCCGCGATGGACTGCTGCTTTTAGGGCATTACCAGCACCATCTGGCCTGTGTAAGGAAGGGTCGCATGCTGGGCTCGATCGTCGTCATCCTATCCCTGTCCGCTGTCTTACCCATCATAGTCACGGCACTACCGGCCAGTCTTGTCTCTACACCATTGATGCCACTTCCCCTTTTGTCTAGTGTCACCGGTCGTCATGCTTTTCAAGTAGTGCACACTTTCTCTATAATGACCACCCTCCTGACCTCCTGGAAAGCCACGCGGCAATGTGATGCCCGCGGCGCTTTCTCTTCTCTCTTGCGAATTTCCTTATTATTTCACCTCACTGTAGACATGCATGACCCCCTTCTGGATGATACGCGGTCATAGAACCGTCACTTGCCTGAGAAGCTCCTACGTGGAGCATCTTGACTTTCTTCCCCGCTCCATTTCTACAAGACTTGATTAGGTGGCTTTTATCTTGAGAACGTCCCGAGGACAATAGCAACGGGAATAGTGTCGGCAGTGTCGCTTATGTATGGTGCAGCCAATCGTGATTATGACAGCTCATGTGGTGCCTTGGGCCACCATCGTATTGATCGTAACGAACACTGGCACTCGACTGCGGAGGTTGTAAGCCACGTGATAAACATTTCAAATAATTACGTGAGCCGGTTGTTGAGACTTGTGCTCACACCGTGATTCACTTGAGTCCTTTCAGCCACGATCACTTGGCTTGCTTGGAGTCTTCAGCATGCAGCCGTGATCACCGTTACTACTCAGTTTTCCACTTCATAGCCGTCGTCATGATATTTCCGAATTGCTAGACTGTCGCCCACCACAACCTCGAGGTATACTCATTCGTTGATATCATGAACCCCGTCCCGGTGCCATTGAACTAGTGTACTATGATTATCGTATGCGTCTTAATGCTCTAAGACTAGCGACGAAATGCGCTAAGGCTCCCTTCTGTCAGCCTTGACTAGCCGCAACCGCAAGACCACTATCTTTTAATCCGCCTGATGATAACGAAAGCAGATCATTAACCCCTTCAATCAGTTGCAGATGTAGCCGACCTACCAATTTAGTTGGCTTGAATGAAAAGAAGTAAGCTGACCTTGGGCACCATACAGTGATCACGTTGCGCGCGAGAAGTGAAGTTTAACTTCTACTTCCTTAGAAACTAGGTGCGACTGCTAAGGACGGTACCAATATTCAACTTGAACCTCCGGGACTTCCCGCCTCCATTACCCCTGCGTTGCAAACCTCATACCCCTCCGCGCTGTTGTAAGCGATCGTGTTGAAGGTAAACCCTTTTCTTCGGGGCTTGAGGTAAGCCCGATTTTGTGCAATATGCTCAGAAGAACACTCGGGCATTTAGTATGTAAAGCCCAGTGACATGTGAGCACTCAGGCGATACAAGGAGATGTCATATAGTACAAAAAGGGTGCGCCCGTGGTGGGCGCACTTGAATTGGACGGGTATAGACGATATTCATAACAAATCACGATACAGCGTGCTTCTCGCACGAACCCTCGCTGCTTCATGAATCTACCCCTGGGTCTCCTCGTTTAAAGTGAACCTTGGATGTGCAATAGAATAAGACATGGGTTTCAATGTTATGTGGTTTTGTTCCTAAATCTATCTCCATCGGGCTGCCCGCCTGATATGGGTACCCGTCCTGGCGCGAAGCTCATGGACTCCATTTGTGAAAGTCGACCTCCATCGACGCCAGGAATGGTGCCAAGCGAAGAGAATGTAGAGCCAAGTGAGCGGTTGTTCTCCACGAGTAGGACTACGACGATTGGATAGATTCCCTAACCACCAAGTCACACAATCAATACAACTTGAAAGCGACATGTGAAACACCGCAACGTACTACAAGCTGTAACCCTACAGTGAAGAACACGTCGCTGAGGCCTGGATTTTTCTGGGAGACCCCTGGAATGAGGATAGAGACCAAAACCAAGGTCTGGGGAGAATGAAATGTGATAAAGGCGCCCGTATAATAAGGAGGAACTTACGCCAATTAGAATATAAATTACGCCCGACTCGACCAGGACAGCCAATATCCTGAATGCTTGTGAAGGAGTTCGGATACCAATCCCGGTTTCCAGCAACAACTTGCGGTATTTCCTGTATGTACAAGCGCATTGTGTCATGAATCAAGGCTCAGTCGACAAAGTATTTTGCAAAGATGCCATAGACGTGAACTCACCAGGTCTTGAGAGCTATGATGGAAGTTGCAGAAATGTTGATTAACAAGGATAGCGTCAAATAACCTAATTGGGTGCCAAGAATGATCTTCTGGAAGAGGATAGTCAGGCTAAGATCGGGCCCCTGTCTGGTGATTACTATGACGGTCCTCAATGCAATCGTCATCAGGAAAACGACTAGACAATGGTCAAGGCAGAGAAGGGTCACAGTGAGGCGAAGCAAGGTGGGCTAGGAAGGGAAGTAAGCGCACCAATGTCGATGACAAGCATGACCACTGGAATCATCAAGACAACCCTACTCTCGTCAGAACAAAGGACCCAAGCCCGCCAGACGACGACACCATCGGCAATAAGATACTAAATCAAAATTTAGGGACAAGCGTCAGTTCAAAAGAGTGGTTGTGGATGATGTGAATGGGGATGAAGCCAGTACTCTGTACTGCCCTGTGCTGTACTGACGTTGACGAGAAGAATATCCTCGAGCATCCCAGACCACAATACCACCTCATTCCTCAGGGAAGGACCGGACACTTGACGGAAACGACAAACGGTCCCATTGCCTTTACCGAAGCACGCCCTGATATTGCTGCTCTCTATGTCGACGCGCAAAAATGTGACGACGATGGAAAATGCCCAATACACAGTCAAAAACGCGAACATGGAAGTGATGATGGCGAGGAGCAATTTCCGAGCTCGACCCTGGAGGCCATTGGTGCTGTTTCATCGCAAAAATTCCTTGAGTGAAACAGCGTCAGGCGGATTGGATGACAGATTCCTTACACCATGATGTGGACCGCGATGGGAATAAGACACAAATATATGCCTAGGGTACATGGAGGATGCGCAATCAGCACAGACTACGTGGGGGAAGCGACATGGATGACCATAGAGCAATGATTGGCATATAAGGCTTACGATAGTCTCTCTGACGAATGAAGAGATTGTGTCGAGTTTACTTTGCGCCTCGGACACCATTTTCTACGACCAGCGTAGACCCAGGCTATGATGTGAGAGGCTGTCGCGATAGCGGGCGAGGTTTGAGGTGCCACCAGGACGATCTGACGATGCTGGCCTGCAAGACATGACTGATTGCCTTTATAAATGACACCTCCCGAAAACGCGTCTCGAGGGTCACGGGAAGAGTGATGGAATCAACCGTGAGGGTGCCGCAATCGTAATATGATATTAATATTGTGACCGACATTGCCGTCCCAAATGCTGAGTCAGCTCGCGAGCACATGAGTGCAGAACACTAGAACACTTCCAGACACGACGTCGTCAGCATCCCACGAGGACCAGAGGCTCCGCGCTCAAGAGACTGCGAAACCCACCCCTCTTTTGCCATGGCACCTACCCGAGCAACAACAAGGCTGGCATCCCCATCGCCACGACAGCCTGCTCGGCTGACTATACAGATAAAATTACAGAACCACTGACGAAAATGCTAGGCCCGAATGCCTCTGCAAAGGACGCTGCTTTTCGCTCCCTCTCCCTTGCGACGACTCACGATCTCAGCACCACATCGTCTAGCAGGTTAGAATTTACGCGACAGACTCTCACCTCCCGTCCCAATTCCTCGACCGCGACATTCCAAACTGAATCGCCAACACGACGATTTTCACACAAGCCATTACCAACATTCTTGATACGTATTCGGCCAGCGTATCGAGATACTAGTTTGCCAGGTTGCATCCGGCAACGTTCCCAATCTGGTGCGGCGAGCCAAGGCTGCAGTAGATGATCCATCAAGACGAATGAATATGACCCCGATAACCAGCCACCGCTATCAACGAAAGAATGACTCGGGTGCATCTCTCATTTGGAAGCCATCGCATAATAGAAGCATGCTGGGGTGGGAGTCAGGGTGAGTCAGCGCGCCTTGAACTGGTATACTTCGTTCACGTTCCCCCTGACAGGAACGTTCCCTCCTTCATCCATGGCGGGGCCACGCACCCCGACTCATCTTCTCTATGGGCATATGCTCGCTGACCATACCTGCGCTACACGACCTCGACCGATATCACACGACTTGTATCACCGCGAATGCAGAACTGCTCCAACTCGCTTGCTACTTTATCACGTCTTGCTCACGCCATATTGCCAGCAGAGTGTGACACACTCTCACCCTTTCCGAACACGGTTTCCCTCTCCCACATGTTTGACACCAAAAAAGATAGAGAGGTGGTAGGCGCCTTCGTTAAGGCTCTCAGGCCTATGTTCGCCCCTTGCAAAAAGAATTGCCTCGGAGCATCATGGATAGAGGGCAGCGCGCAAGGACCAGTAGACGCTTCACCACCACACGCAGACCATATGTAGCCAATTCACTGCATATATTCACACTATTAGGTACCGTACCCGGAATTTTTTCCAAGTTCTTGTATCTCCCCGGCGAGAATCTTGCGAGAGTTTGCTGGCTCACGAGTAACCTTGGGTGTCCACTCGGACATGACCAACTTTCAATCACCGGCGAGGTCCAGAACCATGTTTAACATCTCACCACCCGCTATCGCCATGACTTAGATCACCGTGACTATTCTGTATCCTATTGATAGCTTTCATGATATTTCTGAATTGCTGATCTGCCACCTCGAGGTATTTGATGTAACGGCCCCAGTTGCACCAGCCTGTGTACCATGACGTCGTATGCATCTCAAAGGTCCAAGACTAGTGACACAAAGCATCAAGGTACCCTTCTGTCAGCCTTGGCCAACCGCAATACCACTATTTATGAACTTGTTCAATCTGCATGATAAGGAAAGTACGTCAACTAACCCTGTCATTTAGATGCAGATGTACCCAATCTACTAACTAGGTTGGCTTGAATGTAAAGGAGTAATCTGAGCTTAAGCATTATACATTGATTAGGTCGTATACGAGAAGTGGACTTTAAGTCCCACTTCCTTCGAAACTTGGTACACCGCTATTGACGGTACCAACATTCAACCTCCGGGACCTCCTGCCCCTGCCGCCATTATCCCTGGATTACAAACCCATACCCCTCCCCGCTGTTGCGAGCGACGGTTTTCAAGGTAAACCCATTCCTTGTGGGCTCGATATAGGCCCGATCTTTGTGCAATATGCCCAAAAGGAAGCTCTGCCATTTTAGTATGTAAAGCCCAGTGACTTATAAGTACACAGATGATACAGGAAGATGTCATAGTACAAAAGGTTGCGCCCTTAGTGGGCACACTTGAATATAACAGTCGCTCGAAGTCTTGCCGCTTCATGAATACATTCCCGCATCTCCTCGTTCAAAGTGAACTTCGGACGTGGAATATGAAACATGAATGTTAGCGTTTGGTGATTTCGTTTCTAAACCCATCTCAGGCTGCCCGCCTGATAAAAGCACCCGTCCGGGCGCGAAGCTCATGGGCTCCATTTTTGAAATTCGACTTCCATCGACGTCAATAATCGTGCCAAACGAGCAGAATGTGGAGTTGAGCGAGCGATTCTTCTCCACGAGTAAGACTACGACCATTGGATAGATTCCCTAACCATCATCAAGTCACATAATCAATACAACTTCAAGTTGAGAGCGACTTGTGAAACACCGCAACGTACTACAAGCTGTAAACCGACAGGAATGATCACATCACTGAGCCTTGGATTTTTTACGGAGATCCCTGAAATGAGGAGAGGGACAAAGACAAAGGCCTGGATAGAATGAAATGTGACAACCGCGCTCGTATAATAAGGAGGAACTTACGGTAATCAAAATATAAATTACACCCGACTCGACCAGGATAGCCAATATCCTGAGTGCTTGTGAAGGCTTTCGAATATCAATCCCGTTTTCCACCAGCAACTTGCGGTATTTCCTGTATGTACAAGCGCGTCATGCCATGAATCAAGGCTCAATCGACAAAGCGTTTTCCAAAGAGACCATGGATGCGGACGCACCAGGCCTTGAGAGCTATGATGGACGTTGCAGAAATGTTGATTAACAAGGATAGTGCCAAATGAAGTAATTGGGTGTCTTCAACCGCCAGGTCGACGAGGATACGACGGGGCAGCGCTAGAGAAGTTGTTAAGGCGGCTCTGAACCCAATCGTCATCAAGTAAACGACTGGCAAATGTTCAAAGGAGAGACAGGTCACAGTGAGGCAAAGCAAGGTGGGTAAAGAAGGACAGAAAGCGCACCAATGTTGATGGCAAGCATAACTACTGGAACCATCAAGACAACCCTATTTTGATCGGGGCACAGGACCCAAGCGCGCCAGACGACGATGCCATCGGCAATAAGATACTAAATCAGAGTTTAGGGGATAATGTCAGTTCTTGTGGACGATGTGAGTGGGGATGAAGACAGTACTCTGTACTGTACTGACATTGCCGAGAAGAATGTCATCGAACATCCCTACCCAAGATAACGCTTGCGGAGCGCCAGTCGTAAACTTATGATGAAGGCAAGCGGTAGCATTGCCTCTACCGAAGCACGCCCCAATATCGCGGGTCCCTAGGTCGACGCGCAGAAAGGTAAAGACGATTGAATAGGTCCAGTACACGGTCAAAAATGTGAACATGGAAGTGATGATGGCGAGGAGCAATTTCCGAGCTCGGCTTTCGAGGCCATTGGCGCTGTTTCATCACAAAAATTCCTTTAGAAAAACAGCGTCATGCGGATTGGACGATAGATCCCTTACACCATGACGTGAACCACGATGGGAACGAGACACAAATATATGCCTGGAATACATGGAGGATCGGCAATCAGCACGGACGATGTGGGAGAAGCGATAGGAATGACCATAGAGCAATGATTGGCATATGGTGCTTATGATGGTGTCTCCGACGGATAAAGAGATTATGTCGAGTATCCTTTGCGCCTCAGACGCCATTTTCTACGACCAGCGTCACGGTAGACCACAGGCTACGATGTAAGAGGTTGCCGCGATGGCGAGTTTTGAGGTGTCACCAGGACGTTGCTGGCCTGCAAGACATGGATGGTTGCCTTTATAAATGATGCATCCCGAAAAGACGTCTCGAGGGAGATGACAAACGTGATGGAATCAACTGTCATAGTGCCACAATCTTAATATTTATTCAATTGTCGTAATTGAACCTCCACCGGAGCGCTCACACACGCCGTCCAGGCCGTCCAGTCGTAATCGACAAATTATCCTACTAGTATCCGCCTTGGCTTTAACCAAACAACACCTGAAATGAATTGTAATGAGAATTATAATTTCCATTATAATACATCATAAGGCGGGCCGAGAATACAACTGGCTGGGTTATACTGTAATGCAAGTTGATTATATACCGGAAATGTCATGTCAGCCGCGAGCGCGGAACACTCCAAATTTGGACCTTAGACGTCCCACACTGAGTGGCTAGAGATCGCGCAATCCACACAGTAGGACCTGACGACATGACACACCCCACCTCTTTTGCCATGGCACCTGCCCGAGCAACAAGGCTGGGACCCCCATCGCCACGACAGCCTACTCAGCTGACTATAAAGGTAAAATTAAAGAACCTTTGACAGAATTGCTAGGCCCGAATGCCTCTGCAAGGACGTTGCTTTCCGCTCCCACACTCTCGCGACGACTCCTCGTCGCGATCTTAGCACCACGTCATATGGCAGATTAGAATTTATGCGGCCAACTCTTGCCTCCTATCCCAATTTCTCGACTGCGATATCCCAGACCAAGTTGCCAACATTCTTGACACGTACCCGGAAACGCCTCAAAATAACCGTTTACGGGGATCCACCCCGTAAAGTCCCCAAACTAGTGTGCCTTGCCCTCACGTTCCTCCCGACAGGAACGTTTCCTTTCATCCAAGGCGAGGCCACGCACCCCCGACATGCATTCTCCACGGGCATATAGTTATTAATCACCCCTGTGTCCACGAGTGAATACACTGAGTTCGACCGGTATCGCACGACTTGTATCAATGCAGATGCAGAGAACTGCTCCAAACTGCGTACTGCATCATCACGTCTTGCCCATGCCATGCTGCCGGAAGAGTATCACATCCTTTCCGAACACGGTTTCCCTCTCCAACACATATCTAGCATCAAAGAAGGTAAGGAAATGTTAGGCGTCTTCATTGCGGCTCTCATACCCACGTTCGACCCTCGTAAAGAGAACTGTCTCGGGATCATGTATAGAGGGCAGCGCAGTAGATACATCACTGATACATCACTACAAGTCCAAATGTAGCCAAATTACCACAAATACTCATACTATGATAATGTACCGTACCCGGAATTTTTTCGAAGTTCTTATATCGCCCTGGCGAGGATTTTAGCAAGGGTTTGCTTGTATGCGAGTGACTCTGGGTAAATTTATCCACGACACACTCTTTAGCGCACCGGAGTTTGGCTCCCAGATCACCTTACACCTATTTTATGGTTTCGATTCTTCAACGCTTCCCCGACATCTTGCCTAGTCGTGCAAGAAACAACACCACCTTCAACTCTTTTCACCTGTGCCCCCCAACCGACAGTCTCGTCCAAGGAGCGCATTCTCTCACCATCTGTCCGCCGTTGCGTTCACCATCCTCCTCTCCCGAGTCCGACTACGCTTTTGTACCTTGCCCCTACCGATCCCGAATCTGCGCCGTCTGTGCTTCTTGTCCCACCGTTCATGCGGGACTTCCTTCGGACGACACTTGCCTATGCCAACCCTCTCGCCGCTCGATTCATCACCACAGCCACCACCCTGCAACTCTTAGTCACTTGCTGGCTTTACTCCCACCTCCATCCTTCGACATCCTGTCAGTACCAGTTCCTTTATTTCACTCTACATCCTTACCCGATTGCCAGCACACTCTGAGGTCATTGACGCGCTCATTGCCTTCGGGGCTTCCCGAAGACGCTGTCCTTGTTGTATCCCCCATTTCACCCTCAGACTCCTTATTGCCAATCCCTTCCATTTCCCTAGTGTCGTCTTCCTATTTGGGCCCTAAACGGTTATTGCTAATGCCGCCCACGTTCGATGCGCTGCCCATGCCGAGTCCCCAGTTTTCGGTCTCGTCGCCACCACCGTCCAATCCTGCACCGCCTCCGTTTCCACCTCTCTCCACCCCGTCGCCTCGGCTGGCCGAACCTTACACAACAGCTGCCAAGCTCCAGAGTGCGAAGAAGAATCGAAACCATGCCATTCCGACGCCGCCCCGAGAACCAAGCCAGAAGGACTGCGCTCATTTCATCACAAACCAGTCAGCGCCACACGTCAGCAGCCCCCAACGCAAACAGCAGCGACAACAACATCAGCAGTATGATAGCAATGGCACGGCAACGGCCACCGCATCTACCCCAGCCCCAACGTGTATACCGGGGATGCTCCCACCGCCAGCCTCAGCAAGCGCATCATCAGTTACGATGATTCCGCACATGATCCCGGAGGTCTCGGCGGCGACGATGACTTAGGCAAGAGCATCCTCGGCAGTGACCGCGACTGTAGCAGAGACATCCCAGACACCAGCATCGACAGCAACGGCAGCAACATCGGCAGCGACGGTGGCACTAACGACGATTCCAGTGGAGCCGACGTCGCGACTAGCACCAGCGCAGAAAGCGGCGCCGACAGCGCCAATGGCGGTGCCAAGAACGACGACCTTAGCAACGATAACATCCCCAACTACGCCAGCGCGCTTCCACTCATCGCCTTGCTGTCTCATTCATCATTGTAACAATCCGGCTCGTCCTTTTTGCG